>SNVD02003109.1:0-172099 GCA_013180625.2 Boswellia sacra | reverse complement strand
GGTGCTGTTTTGGGTCAACGAATTGGCAAAATTCCACATGCCATTTACTATGCATCTCGGACTTTAAATGATTCTCAACTTAATTATTCTACCACTGAGAAAGAGCTGCTAGCGGTTATTTTTGCTTTAGAAAAGTTTCGATCTTATTTGATTGGTACTAAAGTAACCGTTTATTCTGATCATGCAGCTTTGAGGTACTTGCTCACAAAGAAAGATGCAAAACCAAGGCTTATCAGGTGGATACTCCTTTTACAGGAATTTGACTTGGAGATCAAAGATAAGAGGGGAAGTGAAAACTTAGTTGCAGACCATCTCAGTCGCATTGTCCATGATAAGAATGCACTGCCATTACAAGAAAGTTTTCCGGATGAACAATTGTTGTCTCTAAATGTAGTAGCCCCTTGGTATGCAGATATTGTCAACTACTTAGTTACCAAGAAGCTACCACATGACTTGACTCGAGCTCAAAGAGACAAGATCAAAAACATTGCCAAATATTACATATGGGATGATCCATACTTATGGAAGCATTGTTCTGATCAAGTGATAAGAAGGTGTGTTTCTGAATCTGAATTTAATTCAATTTTGACCTTCTGTCATTCTTATGCATGTGGCGGTCACTTCAGACCAAAAAAAACAGCCCTGAAAGTTCTTGATTGTGGATTCTACTGACCATCATTGTTCAAAGATGCATATCTATTTTGCAAAGCTTGTGACCGTTGTCAAAGGACAGGTAATTTAAGTGCCAAAAATCAAATGCCACAAACCCCTATAATTAGTGTCGAGATTTTTGATGTGTGGGGTATTGATTTCATGGGTCCTTTTCCTTCATCATTTGGTAATGTTTACATTATACTTACTGTGGATTATGTTTCTAAATGGGTGGAAGCAAAAGCTACGAGAAATAATGATTCTAAAGCTATTGTAGATTTTGTGAAATCTAACATTTTTGCGAAATTTGGAACACCAAGAGCCATGATTAGCGACAGAGGGACACACTTCTGCAACCGATCATTTGAAGCCTTGCTCAAGAAATACAACATCACTCATAAGGTATCTACTGCATATCATCCACAAACTAGTGGTCAAGTTGAAGTTTCAAATCGAGAAGTCAAGTCCCTTCTCGAGTGGACAGTGAATCCGAACTGAAAAGATTGGAGCCTACGACTTAATGATGCACTTTGGGCATATCGAACTGCTTACAAGACACCTATTGGTATGTCTCCGTATAGGTTAGTCTATGGTAAGCCATGTCACCTTCCAGTAGAGCTCGAACACAAAGCATGGTGGGTAGTAAAGCTTTGTAACATGGAGATGGATGCTGCTGGAGAACAAAGGAAGCTTCAACTACAAGAATTGGAAGAACTTAGAAATGATGCCTATGAGAATTCCAGAATTTACAAGGAGAGAACTAAGGCATTTCATGATAAAATGATCTCCAGGAAGAAATTTGAAGTGGGACAGAAAGTTCTTTTATTTCATTCTCGCCTCAAGTTATTTCCAGGTAAATTACGATCTCGATGGGTTGGACCTTTTGTTTTACTAATGTTTTTCCCCATGGTGCAGTGGAAATCAAGAGCTTAAAAACGGATAAAGTATTCAAGGTGAATGGGCACAGGTTGAAGCCTTACTATGAGAATTCAGTGATGCAGGACATCGAGGAGGTACCTCTCTACGAGCCAGCTTATCTTGATGGGTGATGGCAAGTAACGTCAGGCTGAGGACGTTAAACCAAGCGCTTATTGGGAGGCAACCCAATGTTTTTGAAACATAAATAAAAAGAGACAAAGAAAAGAAGGTAGTAACAATCAATTTTTGTGTTTCGAGGATATTCCTCTCATGGGCTATTATAATTGATCAGGTTTTATCTCTCTTTGCCATTTGTCTCATTTGCTTTGTTGTTTGTTTTTGTCTTTCATTTGCTCTTGTGTTTTTATTTCTTTTATGTGTCTCTATTTTCTTTTCTTTTCTTGTGTTTAATTTGATTATTCCGTGCTTCGAGTTAAGTTGTGCAACAGCTTTAGGAAACATTCAAACGGGAGTTGAAGCCATTGTTCGAAGGTTTGAAACGTGCATATCTGGGAGAAGAACAAATTCAATCGCATTATCGGTAATATCTCTTCTTTTCTGCTCTTCAATGGATGCTGATATCTTTCTGTCGAACCTTCATAAATATTTCCCTTCATTTTCTCAAAATGCTGTGTTTAAAATTTATAAAGTACGGATGACTAGACTTTGGGCATTGATGCTCCTAAATGTGCCTACGGATATCCGGTGGCTTATTGAAGCCAAGTTGAGATTGTCAGGTGAGCCTGACATTAATCTCGCAAAATACATGCCTGGTCTAGGAAAGAGCTACTACTCCAAGAGGCGAAGAGCAAAAAGGTTACAAGTATGTTATAAATGTGCTAGATGGAATTGTAAACAGACTTGTCGTTCATTAGGTTTTGTGTCCAGAAATAGAGAAGATAAACTATCATTTATTAAGAATGGTCTGAGTAATGAGTCACTGGATAATGTTTTATTAACTCTTGAGTCATATTCTTGCAGACTTGTTCAGCGTGAATTACTTAATTTATGGACACAATTTCGTGATGAATTGCAGAGTTATAGTCTAGGGAATCTGACTAAAAACGACCCTGTTTGCCAGTTTATAAGAAAACTGGATGGGAAGCAAATCCCAGACTCAGAGAAGGCGTTTCAGCCGTTACTGGACGTAAAACCAGAGGAAGATGTGAGCCACAATCACAACTACTTGTATATTTGAATGTGTGTTGTTGTTGTCAAATTTCTTTTTTTCTTGTTTCGTTTGATCTGATTATCAATGTTGTTTTTGTATTATTGTTGTTTATTGATTTTGTTTGTTTTAATTTCAAGTTTTCTTTTTGTCAAACCATATGACTACCCTATGGCATAAGTACACGTGGGAGATAAGTGTGGATGTTTTGTCAACCTCCGCCGAAAGTGTATCTTCATTTTTAATGCTTCACGTGGGAGATAAGTGTGGAGGTTTTGTCAACCTCCGCCGAAAATATATCTCCATTTTTCATGTTTCATATGGGAGACAAGTGTGTAGGTTTTGTCAAACCTCACCGAAAGCATATCTAATTTTTTCAAATCTTGGGGCTATAAATCTGCATCGAGCAACTCCCACCGAAATTATGTCCCCATATGTCAAATTTGAGAGTTTTACGTGTGTGTATATATCCATTCTCCATATTTTCAAATGTCATTATTATAACCTGTCTTACACTTGAAAAGCATATTACCTAACGTGCATCATTGTCTTACACAAGGTTAGAGCACTTGTAGAAATGGAGAAAACACCAATTCGGCGATTTCAAAATATATGCGTATTTTGTGGATCGCAATTTGGTAAAGATGGAGAGTTTACAACAGCAGCTCTTGATCTTGGTAGGAGATTAGCTGCGAGGGGTATTCATTTGATTTACGAAGGGGGTAGTCTTGGGTTAATAGGGTGTGTGTCGACAACTGCATCCCTAGGAGGGAGCAAAGTTCTCGGCATTATCCCTAAACCATTAGCTGTACGAGATATCATAGGCAACACAATCGGGGAAGAGTTACAGGTCTCTAGCATGCATGAGCGTATTGCACATATGGTCATTAAATCTGATGCATTTATAGCTTTGCCCGGTGGTTATGGTACATTAGAGGAGATATTTCAAATCACCTCTTGGGCACAGCTAAACAGCCATCGGAAACCCATTGGTTTGTTAAATGTCAATAATTTTTTTGATGGTTTGTTGTCTTTTCTTGATCAAGCAGTAGAAAAAAACTTCATCTCACAGTCGGCGAGGCAAATCCTGGTTACAGCTTCAACTGTAGGGGAGTTAATTGACAAATTGCAAGCATTCGTCTATTCGCCTGATTCAACAATAGCTCGAATAGATTGGTTTGCGGAGGGCAATAAAAGGCATAAACTGGATTTAGCGCTCCATCTGTAATCTTTATCTGCTGGTTTGCTTCACTTTTGTTTGCTTTCTTTTTATTGTGTTTATTTGAGATTTTTCATATTATTTCTTTTGAGCTTTCTCAGGTTATTTCTTTCGTTCCAGGTAATATTTTCTAATCTTGGATTTTAGAGTGGTGGCTTAAAAAGTTCAATTCCTCTTGAAACGCATTGTGGATCTCTTCAATCCATAATGGCTAAATAAGGAGGCTAACTTCTAAACTTTTTAGACCCATTCTAACTGACTTGTTTGTGTTTGCTGACTTGTTGGACTTTGTTATTTTATGAGTAAGTTTAGTTTTGTAATTTAGAGTTGTTATGTGTTTTTGTCTTTATCAGTTTCGATTCGAAAAAAAAAAAATTGTGGAAAAACCTGAGAATGGCAGAATATGGGGTTTCTTTAACCCTTGAAACGCATTCTCTCTAAATAAATCTGTAGTTTGTTTATTTCATATTGTTTGAAGTGTCTTGTTTTGTTCTTTCATAATAAAGGTATATAGGCTGGAAACCTTAAGTCTGCGGGCTACTGGTCCTAAGGATTGTTGAAATATACAATCTTGACTCAGGTGTAACAATGCCACATACCTCTTTTCTTGCATTTTGTGGGTCAATGATAAGATAATGATTGAATTAAGAATAACTCTTGGAAAATGATAAATGATGCATGGATCTGTGTGCTTGAAATGTTTATTGGTTTTCGCTTTGCTTTTGATTCCTTGCGCAACATTGAGCACTGAGCTATTATCACTGAGTTATTTGTTCACTTAGAGAAAGTTTATGTAATTTAAATGTTTCTTCGGATTTCAATGAATTCTAAAACTTGTTTGATGGTCACTCGAGGCGAAATCCTAGACTGTGCAACATTGGGGAAATGATTTAGGCCATCTTTGGACCGTTTGAGCCTTAATAGCCAACCTTGACTGAAATTGATCCCTAGTTACCCCTTTGAGCCTTTGTAAGCCTTTTTCTTTGTTAACTCACTAAAAGATTTCCTAACCTCAAATGAATTTGTTCAACACACTTTATCCCTTACCTATGAGCATGTAGATCATTCACAATTAAATTTTGAGCTATGTTCTGGTTTTGGGAAGTTAGAGGAGGTTGGAATGTGTCATGAGCCATGCAAGTGAGTTCCATTATATTTGAAAAAAAAGAAAAAAAGACAAAAGCCAATCTGTACTTATTGTCCACATACTTACACATTGGGGACAATGTGTTGTTTAAGTGTGGGGGAGGGGAAGTGTAAAAAAAAAAAAAGAAAAAAAAAGAAAAAAAGAGAACAAAAGAAGAAGAATAAGAGATCTATACCCTTAAGTGTTCTTAAAAAGAATGAAACAACAAAGTGTGGGGGTGTAGTTTTCTTTTGTTTTCTGCAAAAAAAAAAAAAAAAAGATTGAGTGTTCTAAATAAGTTTGGGGGAGTAACCTGGT
The DNA here is from genome assembly GCA_013180625.2 of Boswellia sacra. Taxonomy (NCBI): domain Eukaryota; kingdom Viridiplantae; phylum Streptophyta; class Magnoliopsida; order Sapindales; family Burseraceae; genus Boswellia; species Boswellia sacra. Next base: position 166,699 of record SNVD02003109.1, on the reverse strand, counting down.
GAATTGAAATGAAGTTGTGTTATAGGGTTGAGCTCTACATAGTTTTGAATGATTTATGTGTTTGTGGGTGATTTGAGCCAAATTATTATCCTTTATCATACCTTCACCCAAGCCAAACGTTACAAGCTTAATAAAGCCCTACTTGATCCTTAGTGTTGTGCTTGTCTACATTAGTGGAGAGTGACTTGAAAAGCAAGCCTATGGAGTTCATTTATACACACATCTTCACTATTAAATATGATTCATTTTTATGCATAAACTCATCCGGGTTACAATGATTAGGTGAGAATGGCTCTACACACACACACTTGAGGAATTGAAGTGAAGCGAAACTAATCTTTGCAATGAGATTCTTGATCAAGTGCATTATTTTGAAGTTTTCCTTGGGTTATAATTAAGTACAATCTTTGAGGCCTATTTGCAAGATGAAGCATTTGTGTGTTTTAATTTTTTGTTGATTCTGTTTCGGTTTAGTTTTATTTCATATTGTCGTAGTTGCTCGAGGACTAGCAAAGTCTAAGTGTGGGGGAATTTGATAAGTGTCTATTTATATATCATTTTCATATCAATTCGTCCATGTTTCTTTGCTATATTCCTTGGTATTTTTATGTTTTTGTGTGGTTTTGATGTTTGTAGGAGTTTTGGAGCAACTTGCACAAAAATGGAGTAAAACCCTTGATTTTCACCTCTGCTAATCAGCCAATTTCTCGGAGTTGATTGTATTGATGTACAATTAGCCGGATAACATGCTATATACCATTGAAAAGCTCTCGAAGTCTATTTTTTGGAGAAATTTACGGTTCACGAATTTATGTAGTGTACCAAAAGTTATGATAAAAATGGTATGAGAAGTGTATATTTGTAATTCCACATATCACTGTAGCATATTATTAAATACGGGGCACTATAGCAAGTTACTGTAGCAGAGTATATAAACATATTTTAGGGTTTTATTTTCATAACTTGAAGAGGGGGAAATGACTTGGAGACTGCAGCTCTGGAATTCTCTCATCTTTTGGAGTTCTTGAAGGAGAAAGAAAGCTTGGAAAGAAGAAGAACTACAAATATAAGGAGATTTGCAAAGGATTTGCTAAGTTTCTTCCTTTCCCTTTCATTTTCTAGAATGTTTTTGTATTATATTGTATTGACTACGTTTTTGAACATGTATAACTGAATTTGAAGTGGTTGAGGGTGATTTCAAAGCCCTTGATATGGTTTTTGTGAGTTGATTGTGTAAGAAATTGTTATCCAATTCTCTAATTGAAGTTGCTTGTATTTTCCCATATCTAATGCTTATGATTGCTTGCTGATTGTATTTGGAATGGCCAACTGAATATAATCTGGTTGTTGTCTATTGCTAGATTAGAAATCTTGATCCGTAATTGTCATGAATTTCCAATCATTAGTAGCAAAATTGTGATCAGAGATTGCAATTGGAAAATACAACCTAGGTTAAATAATCCGAACTTGTGTGATTATTGCTTAGATCAACCTATCTTTCTCATCGTAATGCTTCCATTGAATTAAACTCAGAGAGCTTGTTCTAGGTTGTTTAATGGATAGAGATTAAATAAAGAGCTTGTTTTATTTAACAACAAAGTAAGGAAAGATTGGGATAACAGAGCTTGTTGTTATCTACGGTTGATAACTTCAATGCTGTAATTGGATACAATTCTAGATTAATTCGCAAATCCATATCTTGTGGTAGAGAAGGATCCCTTAACCAAGTTCTCTCATTGATCTTTCATTCAAATTAACTTCTATTTTGTTATTCTTAATTTGCATTCTTATTTCATTTAGTTAATCATTCAACAAAACCCCCCCTGTTTAGTTTATCGTTCCTGGAAAACAACAAATTCAATTAGAATCAATCCTCGTGGGAACGATATCTATTTATCACTTTATTACTTGTGCGGCTAGTATACTTGCTAGTTTTGAACGCATCAAAAGTATATTAATTAACTGCATCAAAGACGGCTTAGAGCACGATCCCGTGGCCAAGAACCTAATGAAGTTGGCTAGTGAAGGAAAGACAAGGCTCTTTTAGATGGATGAAGGCTTACTCGTCACCATTGAAAACGGCCTATTTGTTCCAAGGCATGGGAATTTGCAGAAAGAAATTATCGAGGAGTGTCACGACTCTAAATGGGCTGGTCACCTAAGTATGGCACAAACCCTTGCATTCGTTCAAAATTCTTAATATTGACCTCAAATGAGGGAAGACATGGAGGGTTATATGCGGACTTGCCCAATGTACCAACAAGACAAGGTTGAGCACCAACATCGAGGAGGGCTGTTAGAACCCTTGCTTATTATGGAGAGGCCATGGCAAAGTGCGTCGATAGACTTTATTGTGGCCTTACCCAAATCTGAAGGGTACAAAAAGATCATTACGGTGGTTGATTGTCTCAGCAAATATGCCACCTTCATACCAGTCTCAGTAGACTGTCCTACGAATAAAGCGCACGAGCATTCCTTAAGAATATGGTGAATCTATGGGGATTTTCAAAAAAAATAGTTAGTGATCATGACCTACGTTTCATTGGTCGATTTAGAAGAGATCTCTTCAAATTATTAGGGAGTCATTTGAGCTTTACAACCAGTTTTCATCCCCAAACCGATGGACAAACTGAGCACATCAACGATATTTTGGAGCCATACTTAAAGCGTTATGTGAGCGCTCACCAGAGAGATTGGACAAAACTGTTAGATAACTAGTTCTTATATAACATTCAAAAAAGTAAGGCCACCGACAAAAGCCCATTTGAAATTATAACTGGGCAACAACCCATGACCGTCTTGTTGTTGCCTTAACTTATAAAGGAAAGAGCCCAGCGGCCTAAAAGCTTGCAAGAGAGTGGCATGAGCAAACCGATATTACCCGAGCATGCTTAGAAAAGGTCACCAGAAAAATAAACAGATGGTCAGACACGAGAAAATGACACCTTGAATTCCAGGAAGGGGACTTGGTGCTTATTAAGTTATTGCCTCAACAATTCAAAAGGTTGCGCAACATATGCACAGGGTTACTATGAAGGTATGAAGGTCCCTTCCCAATTGTCAAACGAGTAGGCAAGGTCTCCTACCAAGTACAGCTGCCTCCCAACCTCAAAATACATCTGGTCTTCCATGTGAGCTTTCTTAAATCTTATCATGAGGACACAAAAGACTAAGCAAAAATGAGTCAATGAGAGCAGCAATCGCCATCATCACTGAATTTGACAAGGATGTGGAGTGTATCCTTGCGAAATGAGTAATATGAATGAGAGAAGTTCCACCTTACATGAAGTACTTAGTAAAAGCGGAAAAACCATTCAATCAGTGAGGTTAGCTGGGAGTGTGAAGACACTTTTTGGTAATTTAAAGAGCATATCCAACACTAAAATGACAAAAACATGCCAAGGACGTTGTGAGATTAAGTGGGGAAGATACCACAGCCCACCCAAAATCTACTATGGAAAAAATTAGTTTTAAAGAAGGAGGCCAAAAATAGGTGACCATCTGCTTTTGAAAACCAAATTCCGTTTCTAAAATGTAAAAAGTCAAAATTATCCTCACATTTAAAAGAAAATTGGCATAAATAATTTTGTAATATTTCATAATCAATTTTTTTCTTTTTTTTTTTGAATTATTTCCCACAAAGTATATATAAATTATTTACAATAATATTTTATAATTAATTTTTTTCTTTTTTTCTTTTTGAACTATGTCCCATAAATTCTATGTAAATTATTTACAATAATATTTTTATAATATTTTAAAACTTATACTTTTTTCAATCAAATTGTCAATTGCAATTATACTTATTTTAATCAAATTGTTAATTGTAAAAATCATGTTTAAAGTAACAAAAATATCAATTCAACAAAATATAATTTAAGAATCACGCTTAATATAACTAGTTTAGTCAATAATATAATTAAAACATAACCAATTTTCGTAATACATATAATCATATAAAAATAATACAATTTTAAACACTCATTAAACTTATAATGATTTTTATGAAATATTAGTTAAATAATTTATATAGACATTTTTTAAAATAATTAAAAAAAAGAATTGATTACAAAATATTATTTGATTAATTTGTATAGATAATGTTAGCAATAATTCAAAAAGGAAAAATAATTGATTATAAAATATTAAAATTAAATATTAATTAAGTAATAATATACATGTCTATTTTGGTCATTTGTATATAGTAAAAACTAGAGCAAAAGCAATCCCAAACACCTCTGTCCTGTGTTTGAAAAGTAAAGCAGTTTTTAAAAGTTGGTTTACGAAACACCCTCCTAATTTTTTTTAAAGATGATTTTTTCTGTAGCAAAGTAAAAACTGTTTTTTTTTTTTTACAACAACAATAATGCCAAACTGGCCCAGTATGAGAAGAAAAATCTTATGAACAAAGGTTATTACAATTGGTATTATAGTCTGACCTTACAATTTTTGCAATTCAACACACCATTACTCTATATACACTTCAATGAATGGTTGATGGACTACATTCCAAAGTAAAAAATATTTGATAATAGGTTGGGGTATTACAATTGATATCAAAGCTAGACCTATCCCACGGTTTGGGGTAGATAGATTGTTCTGATAGCCCACGTGAGGAGGACATGTGACCCCTAAGGAGGATAGATTGTAAGACCTACAAAGTGCTTAGGGTAAGTTTCAATTTAGAATCTTATATTACTTGAAAAGATGGATAGTAACTCCTTTGGTAGGTACAACATTGGGAGCAAATAGATCACAATCGTGGAATGTCAGGTATTGCAAGAAACTACAAAACTTTCTTTCTTTCAACGAATAATTTTCTATCCTTTTTACTTAGCTTAATGCACAATGACACTTTTAATTAGATCCATTGTTCAGCTTTCACCCAACTGTTGATTAGTTGGGTTAACTTTTTGCACTTCAAAGCTAAATGCTAATTTATAGGAGGAATAACCCAACTTCAAGAATTGAAAGATTCGCATAAATATCCATCAAGTTAATTGCCTTACTATGAAGACTAATTTTATCAAGACTTGCAATCAACAAAAAATATTACAATAAAACTGCACCCAAAAAAAACCTTAAATTCTAAAGAATTTATTTTGAATTGATAAATGAGGTTGGATCTGGAGGAATAGAGACTTCAACGCTCTTTCCAACGTCTAAGCAACTTTCTTCATAGTAGGTCGTAGTGATGGATCCTCCTGAATGCACCAAATTGCAATCACCACAAACATCGCTACCCTCTTCATGTCTTCCATTGCCTCCTCATCATTATCCACTAACAATTTCAATTTCCCTTGTTTCAAGCAATCATATGCCCAGTCTACAAGTATTACTTGACATTCTTATTCTGCATCCAACTCATAGTTCCTTTTGCAGCAAACAAGCTCTAGCAACATAATTTCCAAAGCTGTAAACATTCTTGTGATTTGTTCTGCCAATTGCCCTCATTTCTGCTTTGAACTCTGGCTCACCTTCTCTTAGTTCTTGTTTAGATTCTTGATTGCTAAAATTCCTTCATTTTCAGTTGTTAGAAGTCCTTTATAAATGTTGAAGAATGATTCAACAATTGACTGAGTCTTTCATATTGTTTTGTGTAGCAGATATTTTCTTTATTTTACTGGATTATAGTTAGTCAAAGTAGTGCCCATAAAATCTGATGTCAATTGAGGTCTTTTAGCTCTTTTATTTTTTTATAAGCCTATAAATAGGCACTATCATATGAAGAATAATTTGTAGCAATCAACCTTTGTTCTCCAGCAAATAATCTTTTATTCCTCTGCTATAATTTTCTCTATTCTTTTATGCTTTACTACTCTAATTTTTGACAAATTGAAACTTTATTAAAATGAAGTTTGGGACTTTAGAGTTAGATAATAATCAGTATTAAAATGAAAACTTTATTCAAGCCTCAAGATCTTTGGGACTTAGTAGAGAATGGGTATGATGATTCTGATAAAGAAAACCGGTTGAAGGAAAATAGAAGGAAGGATTCCAAGGCATTGTTCTTCGTTCAACAAACTGTTCACGTATGTGAGAGCTGCATATATGGGAAACAAACTAGAAAGTCATTTCCTCATGAAAAGGCTTGGAAGGCCTCTAATTGCCTTGGACCTATGAACACTAAATAATTTGGTGGGAGTCGTTATTTTTTGCTCTTTACTGATGATTTTAGTCATATGAGTTTGGTATATTTTTTGAAAAACAAGACATAAGCTTTTGAAAATTTTAGAAAATTCAAGGCCTTGGTTGAGAAGAAAAATTGTGCTAGCATAAAGGCTCGCCTCAGTGATCAAGGTGGTGAGTTCTTATAAAATGATTTTAATCATATTTGTAAAGAAAATGGCATTCGAAAGTAGTTAATAGCACCTCACACTGTAGAGCAAAATGGCATAATTGAAAGGCATAACCGTATTGTTGTTAAGATAGCAAGAAGGTTGTTAAAAGCCCAGGGGCTTCCAAATTAGTTTTAGGGAGAAGCAGTTGCTACAGCAATACTCTACTTGTTGAATATTTCTCCGACACGGGTTGTTTTAGATCAAACTCCTTATGAAGCTTGGAAAGGAACAAAGCCATTGGTAAGCCACTTAAGAATTTTTGGTTGTGTAGCCTATGCTTTGGTGACTTTACGTAATCATAAAAAATTAGATGAAAAATGTCTTTTCATTGGTTATTATGCTCACTCAAAAGCATATTGGTTATATAACCCTCTTAGTGGCAAAGTGATTATAAGCAAAAATATAATGTTCAATGAGGAAGCAAGCTAGAATTTGAGTAGCAGTAATGGAGAAATTTAGGTTGATGCTTTGCCAAATGAAGAAGCAAACCCAATACCAGCAAATTCAGCAAATATCTCTCCTTCAACTTTAAACAGTAGTAGCCCCACAAGCTCACCAAGTTCCACTTCAACTAGTACCAACTCAAAATTCAAATATTTGAAAGAGATCTATGAATCTTGTGCATTTTCTTTACTTGTTTCAAATCCTATAACCTATGAAGAAGCAACAGAAAAGAGGTATGGTAAAATGCAACGAAGAAGGAACTCATGGCAATTAAAAGAAATGAAACCTGGGAGCTAATGGAATTGCCCAAGGACAAGAATGCTATTGGCTTGAAATGGGTGTTTAAAACAAACTACCATGCAGATGGAAGTATACAAAAGCACAAAGCTCGATTGGTGGCAAAAGGATACTCACAACAGCAAGGTATCGATTTTAAAGAAACATTTTCTCCCATTGCTCGATTTGAAATGGTGAGGATTATTTTGGCCTTGGTTGCACAAACATAGTGGTCTATTTATCAACTTCATGTTAAGTCCACGTTTTTAAATGGTGAGTTGCAAGAAGATGTTTACGTTACTCAACTTGAAGGTTTCGTGGTTAGAGGGAAAGTGTATAAGCTGTGAAAGGTACACTACAGATTAAAATAGGCTCCGCAAGCATGGTACAGCAAAATTGACTCATGTTTTCTACAAAATATGTTTAAAGGAAATGAAAATGAGCCTACACTTTACTTGAAGAAAATTGAGTAATGTTTTCTATATATATATTTGGGTTTGTTTTATTATTTTCTTAGACTTGAGATAAAGCAGTAGATGGAGGTTTTTTTCTTTTTCATAAAAGAAAATTGCAACAGACCTTCTTCAAAGATTTAACATGCTTAATTGCAAGATTGCAACTACACCCATTAATGTAAATTAAAAATTGCAGCTTGAAAATGGAACTAAAAAAGGCAATGCAAGAAATGTCAGAAGTCTAGTTGGAGTTTTGATTTATTTGGCTCATACTAGATTAGATATTTCTTTCTTAGTTGGCATGGTTTCAAGGTTTACAAATAGTCCTATAAAGCGTCATTATGAAGCAGCAAAAAGGGTCTTGCGTTATGTTGCTGGGACCTTAGACTATGGAATTTGGTACACTCAAGTTTCATATTCAAGTTGGTTGGCTTGCAGACAGTGATTGTGCAGGTTCTTTAGATGATAAAAGTAGTACTTATGGAAATAATTTTACTCTTGGATCACGAGTAATCACATGGAGTTCAAGAAAACAAGCTATAATTACATTATCTTAATCAGTGGTAGCGTATGTTGCAGCTACTTCTTCAACCTGTCAAGCTATATAGATAAGAAGACTTCTTGCTAATCTCCATCAGGCGCAAAAATGAAGCAACTCAAATTTACTGTGACAACAAAGCCACAATTGCAATGACCAAAAATCCTGCATTCCATGGAAGGACAAAGAACATAGACATTTGTTTCCACTTCATTCGTGATTTGGTGTCAAAAGGTGTTATAGTGTTGAAGTTTTGTAACACAAATGTGCAGGTGGCAGACATTTTCACAAAAGCTCTTTCATATCAAAGGCATGTCTATTTCTGATCAAAACTTCGAGTATGCAATTTTGAATAAACAGGAAGCGTTGAAGAATAACAATTGACCGAGTCTTTCATATTGTTTTGTGAACATATATTTTCTTGATTTTACTGGATTTTAGTTAGTCAAATTACTGCCAATCAAATCTGATATGAGTTGAGAATTTTTAGCTCTTTCAATTTTTTTTTAAGCCTAAAAATAGCCACCATCAGATGAAGAATAATGCGTAGCAATTAACCTTTGTTCTATAGCAAATATCTTTTATTCCTCTACTGTAATTTTCTCTGTTCCTTTATGCCTTGCTACTCTAATTTCCAATAGTAAACAGTTCCAAAAGCAACTCGACCCAACTCCTTGAATCCCCATGTAACTTCCTCTAGCTCTTTATTGTTGAAACTTTGTAGGTTCATAGCTGGCACGTCTTTTTGTTGCTGAATTATTTTTCATTTTCGCCTGTTGGATAGTGAAAGAAAACAAATGTCGCTAGTGCTAAGAGAAGAATTAGAAAGATTGAACTACCCAGTAGTCCTAAGAAAATGTGGATAGTTGTTAAATTTTCTAATTTTTTTCTCTGAACCTGAAACTGCAGAAGTGGAGTTATTTTTCCTCACTTTTATCAGGGCTTTGTCTGCAATATCACTGGCACTGATCCTCCCATTAGGTGACGAGAACTCTTTTTCCAACATGTTTGATCTCTAAAATTGATGATAGCACAAAAACAATCACTCTAACAACTCTGACTACACGAATCTTCCCCCACTCCCACCATAGTTTAATCATTATCAGCTCCATACCAGTATATATAGGGATCTCTCTGAATTCAAAAAGCTCCATTTCTTTAGATCGATGTTGTGAAGTGTGAAGAGTGTGAAGGCATTTTTGCCTTTCACACGATCCCACATTGGTGGGAAACAAAATGTCAAAGGGGAGGCTAGGCTATATAATAAAGGCTCCTCCTCCCCTTATACTTGTCCCAAGCTTATGTATTAAGCTTTTCTCTTCTTTCTCCCTTGTTATCTCCTCCATTCTAATTGTGAGAGAGATTGTAATATTTTTCTTCATAGTAAAATATTTTCGGTCTTGTCCCGTGGAGGTTTCCCTCAAATTGAGGGTTTTACCATATTAAATTTTTGTGCCTTTATTTTCTTTATTGCCTTTAATTTATTTACTATGGAAGGCTGAGCCGCCCAAGTTGTCTATTTTATTTATTGTGGAAGGCAGTGCCACCCAAATTATTATTTCTAACATAACAATTTGTTTCTTGTCTTTTATTTGAACTGCGGTGGGAGTGCTCAATCTCCTAACAGTGGTATCAGAGCCAAGTTGCGAAGGCAGAGCCAAGGGTTAGGGTAGTGAGTGGTTACTTGTATGGTTATATACATGTCTAGGAAAGCTTTGTCAAAAAAGACGATAAGAATCTAAGGAGACTAGGTTTTAAGTGGGACCGCTTGTGACCCCTCCAGTGTTTCCTGGAAGCTTTCCTGGTGTATATTAAATCATACCGGCACTTATTACTATTCCTGGTTACTATTTAGGAGTGGTGTACCTATACGGATACTGTTACTGTTCACATATACGATACTATTCAAGGGTACTGTTCAAATATACGATCCTGTTCACTGCAAGATAAATGACAGCCAAATTTAAGATAGAGAAGTTCGATGGAAACAACTTTGGGCTATGAAAAATAAAAATAAAGGCTATCTTGAGAAAAGAAAATTGCCTTGAAGTAATTGATGGAAGACCAGAAAGTATGCAAGATGAAAAGAAATGGGAGAAGATAGATGGTGATGCGATGGTAAGTCTACATCTAGCAGTTGCAGATGAAGTGCTGTCAAGTATTCAAGAATTGAACTCTGCAAAAGAGATTTGGGAAACGTTGACAAGTTTGTATGAAGCCAAATCTCTACACAACAAAATTTTCTTGAAAATGAAGCTGTACACTCTTCGTATGTCAGAAACCACTCTGGTGACTGGACATATCAACACTTTGAAGACGTTATTCTCTCAGCTCTTAACCATGGAGCATAACATAGAAGAGAAGGAACGTGCTGAGCTTCTACTTCAGAGTCTACCTGATTCATATGATAATCTCATCCTTAACTTGACAAATGGTTTGATGAAGTCATCTCTAGTCTTTAATGATGTTGCGACTGCTGTCTTAGAAGAAGAAAGCAGACGTAAAAACAAAGAAGACAGAATAATGACTTCTCAACAAGCAGAGACTTTATCCGCCAACAGAGGGAGATCAAGGGAACGTGGTTCTAGTGGGAGTCACAATCAGAACAGGGGAAAGTCTAAGGGAAGGAAGTTTGTTAAATGCTACCATTGTGGAAAGCAAGGGCACGTGAAAAACGAGTGTTGGCATCTTAAGAAGAATGGAGAGGGACACAACAAAGGAAAAGAATCTGAGTCGTCAAGATCTCAAGGTTGTGTAGCAAGTACTTCAGGAGATGGCGAAATCTTGTGCAGCGAGGCAACGACAGTTATAGAAGGCAGAAGAAGGTTTGCTGATATTTGGCTAATTGATTCAACAGCAACATGGCATATGACTTCTAGAAGAGATTGTTCTATCAATATAAGCCTATCTCAGAAGGTTCTGTGTACATGAGTGATGATCATGCCTTAAAAATCGTTGGTATTGGAACTGTCAAAGTAAAAATGTTTGATGGTACGATTCACTCCATCCAAGATGTATGACATGTGATTGGCTTGAAGAAAAGTTTGTTATCGATGGGACAGTTGGATAACCTCTGATGTGAGTTCCATACGAAAAATGGGACCATAAAGGTTGTCAAAGGTGCGCTTGTGGTGATGCAAGCAGAAAAGATTGCTGCTAACTTATACATGCTACATGTCGAAACTATTCAGGAGGCAGAAATAGTTGTTGCTAGTTCTGGAGAAGAATTGTCTATGATATGGCATCGAAGACTTGGCCATATGTCCGAAAGGGGTTTGAAGATTCTCTCTGATCGAAAACTGCTTCCTGGAATTAAAACTGTAAGTTTACCATCTGTGAGCATTGTCTTATTAGGAAGCAGAGTAGACTGAGATTTAGCAAATCTATTGCTAGGAGTAAAAATATTCTAGACTTGATTCATTCCGATGTTTGGGAATCGCCGGTTATATCCCTAGAAGGAGCAAATTACTTTGTATTATTTGTGGATGATTATTCTAGGAGATGTTAGGTATATGTCATCAAGAAAAAGTCAGATGTATTTTCTGTATTTAAAGCCTTCAAAGCACAGGTGGAACTTGAATCCGGAAAAAGGATCAAGTGTTTAAGGACAGATAATGGGAGAGAATTCTGCAACAAGGAATTTGATGTTTTTTACAGTAAAAAAGGTGTGAAACGGCAGAAGACAGTTGCTTACACACCACAATAAAATGGAGTGGCAGAGCGGATAAATAGAACTCTCGCAGAAAGAATGAGAGCGTTACTAAAGACTGCGGGTCTACCAAAGACATTCTGGGCAGAAGCAGCCACTACAGCCTATTACTTGATAAATAGGTCTCTATCAACAACAATTGAGATGAAGACACCAATGGAGATGTGGACTGGTAAGCCAAGTGATTATTCCTCCCTTCATATTTTCAGATGTCTTGCTTATGTGACGTATCATGATCAAGAAAGAACGAAGCTGGATCCAAAATCCAGAAAATGTATCTTATTGGGATATGCTGATAGAGTAAAGGGGTATCGCCTATGGGATCCTACTGCCCATAAGGTTGTCATCAGCAGGGATGTTGTCTTTGTAAAAGACATATTTAAATATGAAGAAAGTGATAGCACGAACAAAAATGTTGGGATTGTATCAGTACAGGAAGAAATAGTTTCTTTTGAAGCAATACCAGAACACGATGATCAAGAACCAGTCGAGTCTGAAGCACCTGAAGTCTGTCGATCAACTCGAGAAAGAAAGGAGCCTTCTTGGCACTCAGAGTATGTGATGGCGAGCAATGTTGCATACTATCTCCTAACAGAAGATGGGGAGCCTTCAACCTTTCAAGAGGCTATAGAAAGTTCTGATGCATCTCTATGGATGACAGCAATGCATGAAGAGATGGAAGCTTTAGACAAAAATAAGACATGGGAACTTGTGCCACTACCACATGGAAGAAAAGCCATCAGAAAAAAATGGGTCTACAAGATCAAACGTGATAGGAATGATCAAGTGGAGCAGTATCGTGCTAGATTGGTGGTCAAAGGATATACTTAGAAAGAAGGAGTTGATTTCAACGAGATATTCTCTCCTGTGGTAAGACTTACAACAATTCGAGCAGTCTTGGCTATGTGTGCTACATTTGACTTACACTTAGAGCAGTTAGATGTAAAAACTGCGTTTCTTCATGGAGAACTTGAAGAAGAAATTTATATGCTCCAACCGGAAGGTTTTATTAAAGAAGAAAAAGAAAACTTGGTTTGCAGGTTGACCAAATCTCTGTACAGCTTAAAACAGGCGCAAAAGTGTTGGTACATGAGATTTGATTCATTCATCATTAGCCTTGGGTACAATAAACTCAGTTCAAATCATTGTACGTATTACAAGAGGTTTGAGGAAGACTTTGTCATTTTGCTGTTGTACGTGGACGATATGTTGGTAGCAGGCACTAACAAAGATCAGGTCCAAGAATTAAAGGCACAATTGGCTAGGGGATTTGAAATGAAGGATTTAACCAGCAAACAAGATTCTAGGGATGCAAATTCACCGAGACAGAAAAAACAGGAAGATTTGGCTATCTCAAAAGAACTACTTGAAGAAAATCTTGCGCTGCTTCAACATGCAAGATTGTAGGCCAATTTCCACCCCATTTCCTGTTAATCATAAATTATCCTCAAGTATGAGCCCTAGAAATGAAGCAGAGAGGATGGAAATGTCTTGAGTACTGTATGCATCAGCAGTAGGGAGCCTAATGTATGCTATGATTTGTACAAGACCAGACATTGCACAAGCAATGGGAGCGGTCAGTAGATTCATGGCTAATCCGGGGAGAGAGCATTGGAATTCTGTTAAGAGGATCCTTAGATACATCAAAGGGACCTCTAATGCTGCACTATACTATGGAGGATTAGAGTTCATTGTCAAGGGCTATGTTGATTCAGATTTTGCAGGAGATCTTGACAAAAGGAAGTCCACTACAGGCTATGTGTTTACACTTGCAGGAGGTGCTGTGAGCTGGGTATCCAAACATCAAACTGTTGTGGCTCTATCTACAACAGAAGCAAAGTATGTGGCAGCTACACAACCTTGCAAGGAAGCTATTTGGATCAAAAGGTTATTGGAGGAACTCGGGCAAAAACAAGAGAAGATTTCTTTATTTTGTGACAGTCAAAGTGTATTGCATATCGCAAGGAATCCAGCCTTTCATTCAAGAACGAAGCACATAGGAGTTCAATATCATTATGTACGAGAAGTAGTGGAAGATGGAATAGTGGATATGTAGAAAATCCACAAGAAGGACAACATGGCAGATGCATTGACTAAACTAATCAATGCTAACAAGTTCATCTGATGTAGAACGTCCTATGGCTTGTTAGAGACGTGAGCAGCATGTATAGAGACAAAACTGAAAGGAAAAATGCCTTTAAGTGGGAGATTGTGAAGTTTGAAGAGTGTGAAGGCATTTTTGCCTTTCACACAATCCCACATTGGTGAGAAACAAAATGTCAAAGGGGAGGCTAGGCTATATAATAAAGCCTCCTCCTCCCCTTATACTTGTCCCAAGCTTATGTATTAAGCTTTTCTCTTCTTTCTCCCTTATTATCTCCTCTATTCTAATTGTGAGAGAGATTGTAATATTTTTCTTCATAATAAAATATTTTAGGTCTTATCCCGTGGAGGTTTCTCTTAAATTGAGGGTTTTACCACGTTAAATTTGTGTGCCTTTATTTTCTTTATTGTCTTTAATTTATTTACTGTGGAAGGCTAAGCCGTCGAAGTTATCTATTTTATTTATTGTGGAAGGCAGTACCACCCAAATTGTTACTTCTAACATAACAATTTGTTTCTTGTCTTTTATTTGAGCTACGGTGGGAGTGCTCAATCTCCTAACAGATGTTTTATCACAGCTCTATGGAACAAAGTCCTATTGGCATCCCTTCATCCCATCAGCTAGATCTATGAAGGTGTAACCAGGAGGGCAATGGCAAAATCTTTCTTGAGTGCCTCCTAATGTGTGGTACTATTGAACCAACAAGCTACACCGATTACTTCTTCTGCGAGACTTATGGAGATGTCTGGCGATAGAGAGGAAAAATTGGACCAAGCCATAGACCAACCTCTTGCTCTTGACCTAGAGTGTTTGGGATAAATGTAATTCCTGAACACTACATTATACTCTAAAACTACCCACTAGCAGAAAACTTTTGTCAATATTGAATTTGAAAATTTTTCGTGTCGTGTGCTTGGCTGTTGGATCAGTGAAAATCATCTGGCCATCTGTTTTAAGTTCCAATTTGGATCCTATTTGGACAAGATTATCCCAATTTGCTAACCATACAAAGGTTTTTTCGTCACGGGTTGTTCAAAACAAGAGAAAGTGTCAGAAAATATTGTTACTTGAAAACTGATCATATTTTCATTCTCAGAAAATTTCAATTATGAACAGTAATTAATGTAAAGAAAACAAAAAATTCTGTTCTGAACTTTCCAGGATGATCTGACTTATATTGATCGTCAAATGCCTTACATGGAACTATTGGTTAATGCATGCATTTCTATCTGATGAGAAAACCCAAAATTTTATGAAACCCACCTGTAAACTATATTTGACTTGTTACACGCTCAACGATTAATGAAAACGAACAACCAGGCTTATATATATGAAGGGATAAAGCATTACACAAGAAGCTTTGAACCACCAACTAGCTAGGTTCCTATAATCGTATTTTCAAATTAAAAATAATAATAATAATTTTCACCAGCTTGTTAGCCTTTGGGCAGCCATTGGAGCATAAAGTTACAGAAGATTATTAATTAGTTGTAAGTGCACGAGACTTTCTTGCTTTGAACCAATAATTTTCAAGCTTTTTTACTTTCCCTAATGCACTAGTGATACTTTTAATTAAACCTGCAAACAATTAGCGTGATTGGTCACCCATTTAAAAATCGTTAAAAATCTGTTTATAAAATAATCTAATTTAATAAAGATTTTCAAGAGCACGGAGTTTGATATTTCTTAAAACTTGTTTTGCTTTTAACATTTAAAACATTAATATTAAGAGACAAAATTACTTTTACTAATTAAACTATATTAAAAAATTATCTTTAATTATGTAATTATAATCCTAAGTTAATAAATTTTTGAAAAACAAAATGAAATAGATGATTCATGGTCGCCAAACAGTGTCAATCTCTGACAATTGTTTGCACTTTTGACACTAAAATGACTAGCGCAAGCTGATTTATATGATAGAAATGATAGTTTTTGTATATGATATGAAGCTTTTCCAAAAAAAGACGACGGAAATTTATCACATCGTTATGTAGATCAGCTCAAGCTCATCAATTTAATGTTGGAGATGTCTCTGCCACTACAAGAAAAGTAGGTTTTTACTGCATCCATTTACGGCGGGCATCTGAAAGTGTAGTAAAACATTAAACTCTGCAGCGGGCCATGACGCTCGCAGTAAAGAACTGATACATCTGCGGCGGTTTTTAATGAACCGCAGTAAAAGCTTGTGAAATAAATTTCCCCTTCCCTCCTTTCTCTCCTAATTTCCTAATCCCTAATTTCCTTCATCCCCATCAACCGAAATCCCTAACTAATTTCCTTCTCTCCCATCAAATCCGTAGCTAATTTCCTTAATGTTCCTTCTTTCCCATCAAATCCCTTTCACCTTTTTTTGCCCTTTTTGATTCAAATAACTGTTTGCCATTCTTGTTACTTGTGGCGTCAATAGTACGGGGCTCCGAGCAAAAATTGAACATTGGAACGTTTGTTGAAGAGGAAGCGTAATCATTAGCTCATTGCATCTGGCCTTGGCGTCAATAGTACGAAATCTCCACGGCTTTCCGTTTTGAGGAAGAACTTTCTCATTCAATTGGATTTTGACGGCTATTCTAGTAAGCTATTACAAATGCTAGTAGTTTACTTTTGACATCTTTGTAGAGTATTTGAGCTTAAGTGTCTGAACATTATCTTTACCAAATATGGGAAATGAGAAAGATAAGTTAAAATTTGTGTTTTAAACATCAAAGAACGTGTCTGATTGTGAGTAGATTTTCACCTCCATGAGGTTTGGGCTAATTACAGCAGACTTTGTAGTTTGAAAAATGGGCAGAAACCTTTTTTGAAGTTTTTTTTCCTTCAAAAAGTGTTGCACCAATATTGTTCAAAAATGGAGAGAACATTACCAATAGTTTTAGTGTTAATTTCTCAGGAAAGCTGGCTGATGTTGTTCTTGGCTATGATACTGTGAATGAATACAGTTCTCTTTTTCTACGCAAATCTTTCCTTGTTTCTTGAAGTGTTGCTTCAGCTTTTTCCATGAAAGGATGATCACTCATTTTTCTGTTGACCACATTCACATTGCTTGTTCTCTCTATTTCACAAACTAGACAAGTTGCTGATGGAGAGATCTAAAATCCTTAAGAAATTGCTATATGGGACAAAAGGCATGTGCCATAGAAAAAATTTGTAGTTTTTGTCCTATGCTTAAGTTTCTCATCAAACTATCTTGTCAGCTGGGCATTGACCTTTCGACTTATCTACTTATTAGTTTTTATTTTTATTTTTTCATAAAAATAGTGTTTTGTTTTATTCACTAGTAATAAAAGTCCAACCTAATGACTTCTCCAGATGACAGAACATAGAATCAAAGTCGGTGAAAATTTGAAATTTGAAATTTCAATATGCTTATATATGTAGAGCTAATTCCGGAAGTTTCTACTCTCTAAAAGAATTTTTCTTAGTAAAAGCTTTTTGTAAAGCTAAAATCTTTACTATGATAAAAATTACGAGTAAAAGTTAAAAAGAAAAGAAAAGAATTGAGATGGACAGCACTTAGGCCCGCCAATTAGTAACTTTGGTTCAATTTTATATTAGCTAAAGTCTTTGATTTCCGGGAACAATGTTTAATTTCTTAAAAGAGTTGGCTATTAAAAGCAGTTCAATTCTAATTTACTAAGCTCAAGGGATGGAATCCAATGCTTTTACTTTTCCTCTCATTGACTTAGAATCAATATTAAATGTCAAAATTGTAGTAATAGTTGTAATAATCATTGTGATCGGTGGGGTAGCTCCATGTAAAGCTGTGCTGGCATATTCTTTATGGGCTATGAAGACTTTTTTCTTACAGCTAATAATTATGAACATCTCATGGTGAGCAAAGGAAATCTTATCCAATATCTTTTTACTTTATTTTCACCTGCAAATTGTCTGATAATATGAGCGAGTTCAGTGTATAGATTTTTGTTATCAATATTGTTTTCTTTTATTTCATTTTCCGTCTTTATGATGCATTAATTTACCAGGCATTTCTGCTCCATAAATATTAAATATTTCTGAATTCAATTATAAAGAACTTTTAAGCACCGAATCAATTTTAATGGACTTGACCAAATATGTCCAATTTTGTTAGGCTCCTGTGGAGAATTTTCATGTTGCTAAACTTTTGGTATGCAATATTCATTTTTTGAAAGTTAAAAACTCCATTCATTGGGTATGCAAAAGCATAGGGATGTTTATTGGATATTTTAGATAAAGATGATTGTTACAGGGGATAGGGCTGAGAAGATTGAGGTAAGAGAGAATAATGAGTTTGAATGTGTTGGTATTTTGAGTCTTTTATTTTTTATTTTTCGGAGTTTAGATTTGGATGATTTAGGATTTGTTTTTCTGTAAATGGTTGGCGCTAGTGGAAATTTTTTAGATGTCCTTTGTAAATAGTAAAGTTCTTTTCTGAAATTGGGTTTTAAGTAAAGACAAAGCAAATGTGTTTCGCAATGGTTTTTGAAATTCAAAAACAGAGAACAAATCTTTAAGATGGTATTGAATTGCATCAAAGGTTTTATAAGCTCATGCTGTGATTGTTTTGCTTTTACTTTTCAGTATTTGGTATCCATGTACTGGTATCTTAATGGGTTTAATTTGTTAAAAGTAACATCATCAATATGATTCTTTTATGATTTCTTCTGTATTTATTTATGGTTTCATATACCTTGCAATTCCTCCTCATTAATATAAGCTATGTGTTTCATAAATTAAAAGCTAGATCTTTCTTTAAGCGGATTGTTGGCACAGTTGTACGATCTATCCAGGATGATAAAAAAGAGCAAGGTTTGTTTGTTTATTAATCATTTATTAATTCTTCCATGCAGTTATGATCCATTCTTTTCCTTACTAAAGATACCTTCTGCTTTCATAAGATTACTTCTGGTTCTGTGTTTTTTGCTTTGAGTTACTGCCTTTGTATCTCCTGAATTTTGTTCATGGTTGACTTTTAAGCTGCTGAGGAGGACTTTGGTCTCTGGATCATGAACTTAGAGTTGTTGCTTTTGATGCAATCTACTAGAGCGACAGATACCTAAGAGCTTGTTACGTTTCTGCTTTTGTTGATCTAGTAAAAAACGAGTCTTGTCAAGTTTTTTGGTTCTTGTTTTGGGATGGATTCAAGGAGTAATATTGAGAATTTAGAGGATATTGAATCGAATTTCAATTCATCATCACGTAGAATTGAGTCCAATTTCAAATCATCATAACAGCATATGTAAGTTTATAAAATTTCCAGTGGAAATGTCTAAAAACATCATTATTTTTAAATTTTGCTTTGTATCAGTCTGCAGTGATGATTAGTTACAAGATGCCTGTGAATGAGCTGAAGACAGTAAAGGACTATAAGGAAATGCTCACAGGATCCATGTTCCTACATGCTATAAACCAGAGGTTCTTTAAGATATCCCGCAGAAAGGATCCCCCATATTTCTCATGCTCTGCTACTGCAGATGCTCTGTTCGTCCGTTAAAGGCATGTATATTATCTGCAGCTTGTAAAGAAAGAGGGACATTGGAGGCCCTTGAATCTGTCCTCATTGAGGTGTGCTTTTATCTTAATCTTTTGACTTGCTTTTGTGTGTGTGTGTGTGCGCGTGTTTTGCTGAATTGTTAATGAATTTTGATTAGGTTGCAAGGGTACGACTACATCGGTTTTCAGAACGTGAGATGTCTGTAGTTCGAGCATTATTGATGTCAGAAATTGAATCTGTCTTTCTGGAGCATTATTTGTTGTTTTAAAAAAAAGCAAGGCCTTTTTACGGCGGGCCAGCAGCCCGCGATAAATACCTTAGAATTTTTTAGTCACTTTTTACCGTGGGCCACAAGCCCGCGGTAAAAAAATTTGGACTACACCACGAATATTTACGACGGGCCTTCAGCCCGCGGTAAAATCGGTTTTACCGCGGGCCGAAACCGCGGTAAAAAGTAAAATTATTTTTTACGGCGTCATTTTATACGGCGGGCTTAAACCGCCGTAGGCCCGCCGTAGAAGGCTTTTTACCGCGGTTTCGGCCCGCGGTAAAAGGTCCATTTTCTTGTAGTGTGCTAACAATTGGTGGCAGTTCTCATCTGGCAAGACTTTAGCAAAGTTGTTAATTTTTAATATAAATATTTAATTATATTTTATGACACGAGCTGCACCGGACACTACTATTCCTAGGATTCGATCACTCACAAGAAAGCAGTAACCAAAACAAGTCTTATTATTTATTGGCTTACTGCATCTTTATTGTGCAAATTTGATAAAAATAATTTCATAGTAGTTTAATTATATTATATTGTATTACTTGAAAACTATCAAAGGTCCTCTGTTTTTATAACTTACTCTAAGATTTGTAAGTGTATGATTGTAATGCGAAATATAATAGAAAACTATAAAACAAATTGGCACAGAGGTTTTACGTGATTTAGTTATAAAATCCTATGTCCACAGGCAATATGACCTTCATTAAACCACTATTTTGTCTTTGTTTTTAGAGACTTAAGGACTTGGTAGACTCCCTTCTACTCTTAAGACCTAGTCTACATAAAAAATATGTTTTTCCCAAAACGATAACACTAGTGATCCAACACTCTCTTGTCACTGTACACTCAACATAACACTGTTAAGAATAATACAACTAATTACCCAATTATAGACTCATGTAATCACGTAACATCTTAAGCTCACACGATCTAAAAACTCTGAATAGAAGCTTAAAGCTTCACACATAAAAGCAATGAACAAAGAATAGAAGCACTAAAACTTGACTCACCCTTTCTTTCCTTGAATGCGTGTTAATGAGTGCGTTCCCAAAACTGCAAAGACAACTTATATATAGGTTCCCCTTCAGCCAAAATTTTTCTTTCCTTTAGCTGCAAGATTAGAATTTGTCTTTGGAGAAAACACAAATTAGGATCAAATAGATAATAGGATACAAACACATATTCTTCTAACATGAACTAGGATAGTATGTTAATGTCATAAAATAACTAGGTCAATATCCAATAATGAATTGCTATATTAAACTAGGATTCCAACAAGTTATCCTAATTCTATTGAGATTCTCCTAATTAAAAGCTGTTGATGAATATTGGGAAACAAAGTGAACAAGAATAATAATCACATTAGGAATCAATTTAAACCAGTGTTTTTCCTCATAAGATGCCAAATCAAATTGTCACGTGTCTCAGTCCTGCATGTGAACCTAACACTTACCACTTTGCATCAAGTTTAAAAAAAAAAAATCCTAAAATATCATAATAACACAATCACTGGGATTCCATATCCCTCTCATAAAGATACTTAAATCGGCATTAACGGGTCTCAAACCTTTTATAACAATCTGATCAAATCACATAGTACTTCACTAGTATGTTTTACACATATTGTATTTACCACATGCTCATAAAACATAAATATGTACATATAAACGTAAAATGTAAAAAGATACTGCTGATGTAATGTCACATGGGCCAACCTTAAGATTACTAAGAACAAGTATGCATGCTCTTATAGCACCTAGGAAAATATGAGGGAAAAATAGGAAAAATGGTGAGTGCCACATGCTGAGTGAGTGGATATAATTTGTAAAATATACTATATGGATCACTATATAAATATACTACTTATCTAAAATAAACTTGTTAATATACAATAGTACAAATCTGAATAACTAATTATCATATTTTAAAACATAAACTATTATAAGACAACGTACTATTATGTCAATAATTAAGTAATTGAAACTAGCTAATATATAATTACATTTCATTCTCTGAAAGTTGTAACTGATATATATAATCTCATAGCATTATTAATCTAAATAACAAACATAACTGATATTGAATCGTAATAACATCATTTACTAAAGACCACATTAAACTAGTCCCAAAGGATTCATCGATCATACCTGATAGAATAACATCAACACCCAAGTAGGGCAATACTATAAATCATAGGTCATATCTGATGGAACAACATCAACACTCAGGTAGGGCAACATTATAATATATTATACCTACCAAGACAATATCATCGCACGATAGCTATAATAATAATTATTATACACATGCACAAAGCAAATATGTATACTATTCAGGATGGGTACTTCATAAAGTGATTTAAAAACCACTTTCACTTCCTTTTTTAACATAATATCAATTTTCCACTCAAATATATCATAATTTCATATAATAGAATCACATCAATTCTGATAATTTCTGAAAACAATTGTGAATATTAATTGTCTTAAATTTATGCCTATCTTGCTTATATAAAACATTTAAACTAAATAAACATATCATTATATTTAATATAATCATGTATTTCAACACATATATGATAATTTCAAATATTTACAACATATAAATTAATTACTATACTAAAAATAATCCACTCACAGTATTAGTGGCTAAAATAGGTTAATATTGTGTCCCTCTAGATTGTTTGTATCTAAGTCTTGTCCTACAATATAAAAATCAATATTCCATCATTCAAAAATTTGATACTGATTGAATACTATACCAATTCAATTCAATTTCACTTCCTCTATTTCCTTTATTTTCCTTTTCTCCTTATTCTTTTTTATTTTTCCTATCCTCTTTTCTTCCCTATTAGTTTCTTTTCTTTTCTCTCCTTTTCTTCTCTTTTCTTCTTCTTCTTTTTTTTTTCCACTTTTTCTCTTTTTTGTTTGCTCTTGGTTTCGTGCAAAATGAAAGCTTAGCTTAATCTAATTAATAAGCCTCTAGCCGCCTCAACCTTGCAATTCACAAGCTGTTTAATTTATTTGGCATTGATGAAATAGACAACTACTAGCTGCCATTCTCTGATGCAAAAGCCAACCCAACGGTGGTTATACAAAGAAAACAACATGTGACCCTCGAACATAGGTGTTACATTTTATATTTTTTGCATTACTTATTCAAATTAATATGTTTTTAAAAATTTTCAAAATTATTTTATGAAATAAAGATTAGAAGCACAATAGTTATTGAAATTTGGTTTAATAAACACCTAACAACTTATTTTACAAACTGATATTTTCTCAACATGGCATAAGTAACTAATTTCTTAAGCTAACTTAAACCCAGACTACCCTTAGAACTCTAAAATATATAAAAGTTACAACAACATGCATGACACCTTCACAAGAAAAGCTTAATGCTAAAGGATTTATATTTGAAAGAGAGGAACCTAAAGCTACACTTCTAGAGTTTGTTAAGTAAAGAAGGAAGTTGCTGCCATCAGATAAAGACTTAACAAAATACAAGATTGCAATTACGAGTAGATAACATGAAGCATAGATGGATATCTACCAAGTAGCTGAGTTAGAAAGTATAAAGCACAGCAAAATGCAGCTGTTAATCAAACATTAAAGACATTCCTTGATGACTATTTTAGAGGATCAATTAGGATTTGTCAGGCTAATATTTTTCTTGCTTTAAGGCTGTAATCATGCTTTGTAAATACTGTACAAATGACTATAAATTACATTTTGTACAAACCTTGCATTTAATGGGAAAATCTTATTCCTCTTTTTTGCTATTATTTAAGCCTATTTACTTTTCTTTCTATATTGAACAGACAAAGTGTTAGTTTCGGCCCTCTTTTTTGATATTATTTAAGCCTATTTACTTTTCTTTGTATATTGAACCGATAAAGTGTTAGTTTTGGCTCACAAATCCTAGTAGAATTCGGTGTCAGATTTGGGGTATTTACACTTCTACGCAAAGTAAATTACACTCCTAGACAAGTCAGGCAATAATGTTGCGCTCCTATACAAGTTGAGTTATGCCACTACGTAATGATGGAAAAAACGCTTCACACTTTAGGCAGAGACCTTGCTCTCCTGTGCAAGGCACATTGTGCTACTACGCAACTGGTGGTTACTGTTCACGAATTAGACACTATTTAAAGACTTTTTTTCTATTTAAGAGAAGACTTCTAAATATTCTCTTGTAGAGTTTCTAGAGAAACGTAAAAGGCTAAGAAAGAGTGTTGTTCTTAGTGAGAGAGAGTATTATAACACCTTGTAATTCGTTTTTCTTCATAGTGAAATTCTTTTGCAGCCTTCCTCGTAGATGTAGATTTTTCTTAAACCAAAGCACTCAAATCTTGATGTTGTCTCTTGTGTTTATTATTGCTTGACTGATTGTTTGCCTTGATATTATCTCTATTGTGATTTGGTTATTGCTTGATTCTCGGGTGAAATTAGGTGGCAAAGATCTTTGTTTCACAACTATCTAGTATCAGAGCTTTGGTTTTGGCTTGTTTCCGCATACAACCTGTTCATAAAAATTCCTAAGTGAGAAGCAATAATTGGAACAAAGTTTGAAAAAGAGAAGTTTGATGCCAAGGGTGATTTCGATCTTTCGAAGAAGAAGATGAGGGTGATCCTCATGCAGCTAAACAGTACAAGGGCTCTTAAAAGTAAAACTGCCTTAAAGGATGATCTTTCAAAGGAACAAAAACATGAGATCATGGAAACAACCTATAGCACTCTCATACTCTACCTGGCATTTAATGTTCTATAGCAAATCGATGTAGAGGTTACTGCGGCAAAGGTTTGATTAAAACTTGAATCGTTGTATATGACTAAATCTTTGTCTAATAAGATTTATCTTAAAGAGCAACTATTTGGGTTCAAGATGGACTCGTCTAAGGCATTGGAAGATAATTTTGTTGACTTTAAAAAGATTGTGGTTGACCATACTAATATTAATGAGAAAAATAGTAACGAAAACCAGGCAGCTATACTCTTAAATTATCTACCAGAAAATTTCAAGGATGTTAAATCTACTATTGAATATGGCAGAAATAGTCTTGATCTAAATGATGTTCTTGGGGCTCTTCAATTTGGGGAGCTTAAGATTAGGACGGAGAGAAAAACTAAAAATAATGAAGAAGGTTTGACAGTGATCAAAGAAGAGAGAGCACAAGGGTAAAGGTAAGTCAAGATCAAAGTCTAAATTCAAGCAACAGAAGAGATGCTATCACTATAAGAGGAAGGGTCACTTCAAGCATGATTGTACTGACTGGAAGAATACAAAAGAGAAAACATTGAGGATGGTAATGCAGTTGTGGCATCGAGATCTGACTATAAAGGTTCTCAGGTTTTGACAATGTCAAACATGAGATCTGATGGTGAGTGGATTCTTGATTTAGGCTGTATACTTCACATATGCTCTAAGGAAGAATTTTTTGCTTCTTAACAATTTGTTAATAGGGAAAAAATTATGATGGAGAATAATATAGCTTATGATATGGTGGGAATCAATTGTATCAGATTTAGAATGTTCGATGGGTCTGTCAGAATATTAAAGCAAGTTAGGCATGTTCCTAGGTTAAAAAGGAACTTGATTACCTTTGGCACATTAGATAAAACGGGTTATGAATACAAGGCGTCATCTAAGATATTACATATGATAAAAAGAGCACTAGTTGTCATGAAAGCTGAGATTAGTAATGGCTCGTATGTGTCACAATTAGAGGTTTTAACTGGTGAACTAGTAGTCGGAGAAGCTTTTGATAGGGATAATACCAACTTTGGCATCAAAGGCTTGGTCATATCAATGAGAGAGTTTGAAGAAACTAAGTAGTTAAGCGTTATTGTGTAGTGATCAAGTGGGTAAGCTTGAGTTTTGTGAGCATTATGTCTTTAGGAAGCAATGTCAACTACGTTTCTCATTAAGTGTTCATACTATGAAGGGTACTCTTGATTATGTGCATTTAGATCTCTAAGATCTAGCTAGCAAGCCTTCATATGTTGGTAATAGGTATTTCTTGTCCTTGCTTGATGATTATTCTAGGAAAGCTTTTGAAAAGTTTAAACTATCGAAAAAGCTTATAGAAACTTAGACTGGTAAAAAGGTGAAAAGACTTAGGACAAATAATGAGCTTGAGTTTGTAGCCATGAGTTTGAGTTTTATTGTAAAACCCATGGGATTGTGAGGCATAAAACAGTTAGGCATACCCCCTAACAAAATGGCTTAGCTGAGAGAATGAATAAGACTTTGGTAGAGAGAGTTAGGTGCAAGCTTTCTAATGCAGGACTAGTAAAAAAGTTCTGGGTTGAAGCTGTGAGTTACCCCTTATTTAGTAAATAGTAGTCTTTCTATGGCCATTGATTTTGTAAAACACCTAAGGAGATATGGTATGGTAGACCAGCTAACTATGACAATTTGAAAGTGTTTGGCTGCACAGCATATGCACACATGAATAATCAGAAGTTAGAGCCTAGAGCTTTAAAATGTATCTTTGTTGGCTATCCTGAGGGTACAAAAGACTATAGATTATGGTACAAGGCTCAAGGAATATCAAAACCTATTATTAGTGGAGATGTTGTCTTCAATAAAGATGAGATTCCAAGATTAGCTGCGCAACATGGTGGGGTTTTTGGGATTGGCAAATTTGAAGCAACTGGTTCAGAGTTACAGACTGTTGGTTTTGAGATAGAACCTATAAGCATTGTTCGTCAGCAAATAATTAAGGATGTACATGAGGTTGAGCAACAACAACCACCACAGCCAAATTATAGACTGGCAAGGGACAGAGAAAGAAGGCAGATCAAACCTTTAATAAGGTTTCGATACTTAGACTTTGTGGCTTATGCTTTAAATATGGCTAATGTGATTGAAGAGAATGAGCCACTTACATGTCTTAAGGCCGTGAGTTATGATAAGTCCATCCAATAGAACGAGATAATGTTAGATGAGATTAATTCTTTGAATAAGAATAAGACATGGGAGATTATAGAGAAGCCTGAAAAATAAAAACTTATTGGTTGTAAATGGTATTCAAACGAAAGGAAAGGTTATCAAGTGAGAAGCCTAGATTAAAAGGCTAGGCTGGTGGCTAAATGGTTTATATAGCGTGAAGGAATTGATTATAATGAGATTTTCTCTCTAATGATAAAACACACATCAATCAAAGTTCTTCTATCACTTATAGCATGTTTTGATCTTAAGCTTGAGCAAACGAATGTCAAAACTACGTTCTTGCATGGTGATTTAGAAAAGAAGATCTATATGAGCCAGCCTCAGAGATTTAAATTCCAAGTAAAGAACATTGTGTTTACTTGTTAAGGAAATCATTGTATGGTTTGAAGAAAAGTCTAAGACAATGGCATTTGAAGTTTGATACATTTATAATGGGTAAGGTTTTCTCAATGAGTTCCTTTGATAGTTGTGTTTACTATAGGGGAACTGTATATCTGGATATGGTCTACTTGCTTTTTTACGTTGATGATATACTCATAGCCAGTAAAGCAATCTTAAAAGTTCAAGACTTGAAGGAGTTGCTACAGTTGAGTTTGATATGAAAGACTTAAGGAAGACTAAGAGGATATTGGGGATGGACATTCACAGAGATAGAGACAAAGGTATACTCTTCTTTTCTCACAAAAATTATCTTGAAAAGTCTTGTATCGTTTTAACATGGGTGATGTGAAGGCTATTAGTGCACCGTTAGCAATGCATTTTAGACTGTTATCTGAGATGTGTCCCAAGACAGATGAGGAGAAACTTCAAATGGACAGGATTCCATATGCAAATGCAATAAGGAGTGCCATATACTTGATGGTGTGCAGTCATCTAGATATTATGTAGGCTATGTCAATTATCAGCAGGTTTATGGCGAATCCAGGTAAGGTTCATTGGGAAGCAGTAAAGTGATTGCTGAGATACTTAAAAGGATCAATTAGTAGAGGATTGATGTTTAGCAAAACAGAACAAGAAGAGACAGTTTTGAAGGGCTTTATTGATACGGATTAGGCAGGGGATCGTGATAAGAGAAGGTCTCAAACGGGCTATATGTTTATATTTGATAGAGGATTTGTTAGTTGGAAAGCTAAGCTGTAGTCTATTATTGCTTTATCAATTACAGAGTCTGAATATAAACTGTGATTGTAGCTATGAAAGCTTTGTGATTAATGGAGTTGAGAGTTAAACTTGGAGCGTCACAAGAGTCTAAGACTGTGTTTTGTGATAGTCAAAGTGCTATACATCTGATGAAGAATCAAATGTATCATGAACATAGAAGGCATATTGATGTGAGGTTGCATTTTATTCGTGATGTTATAGCAAAAAGGCCTGTGAAGGTGGAGCAAATTCCTACGAAAGATAATCCAGCTGATATGGCTACAAAGGTGGTACCATTGGGTAAGTTCTTGCATTGTCTAGATCTGTTATAGGTTTAGGATAAGGTTCCTTGATGAGATTTGTTGAGGAAAACTGTAGTGTGTTGTGGAGATGGAGGATTTGATATTTAAGGTGGAGATTTGTTAGTTTTGGCTCACAAATCCTAGTAGAATTGGGTGTCAAATCTGGGGTACTTGCACTCTTACATAAGTCAGGCAGTAATGCTACGCTTTTGCACAAGTTGAGTTATGCCACTGCACAACAATAGGAAAAAATGCTTCGTGCTTCAGGCAGAGTCCTTGTGCTCCTATGAAAGGTACATTGCGCTGCTACACAAATAGTGGTTATTGACACATCCAAAAATATGATTATCTCCCAAGTATAGGAGTGTTAAAGTAATAAACCTGGTGAGACCGGGGTCGATCCACGAGGAAGGAGATTTAACGCTACAAACTAAAAGGTAAGCAAATATGATATAAATGATTTAAATGAATAACACAAGATAATATCAACAAATAAAAGTTAAAATGGTAGGCGGTACTATCGACCATTCAAATGTAAAACAAAAACAAAAGGTGGTAAAACCATCCGTGGAAAGAGGTCGTAAAACCTACCATAGCAAATAAAAGAATAAATTCATAAATAATAAACGAGAATAAATGAAATACACAAGTAAGAGGAACTAACACAATAATAATGAAAGCTAAGGTTAGGGGATCCGCCCTTGATATATCAAATAAGGATAACAACCCAATTATAACTCAATTGGAATCCACACATCAAAAAGGTTTCCATTGTAAGGAATAACCATACGACATCTAGAAAGAATTCAAGCATTTCACGTGCCAAGGATTGTCTACAATGGATCAAGACCTCTACTTTATGAGTAGTGTCAAGATTGATTAGGGAAATAAATATAAATCATATAAAATAAATAACAAAATATTATGATTTCTATGCCCATATCAAAGGATTCGAAAATTTTTATTCTCATATTAAGGGTTTCACCCTCTCACCTAAGTAAAAGAGAATTTAGCAAGACATTATGCAAGAAAGAAAACAAATTGCAAAAAGAAAATGATTTATTAATAATATTAAGAGAACAAAACACAAGAGAGAAAACACAATAATAAAAGATCCCAGCCAAGATGTCCCAATGGATCACAAGGCATCTCTATTTATAGATACATTCAAGGGCAAACTTGTCAAATTATAAAGGGACAATTGTAAAATATCTTGTTGATAATTTGGATCATCATATGCACTGACTTTGAGCACTGATTTTGGCATCCAATTATTTAGAATTTTGATCACATGTCTTCATCAAAGTTGTAGATATTTCTCTCGGATTTCTAGAACATCTTGATTTATACAATTTGGATACGTATATCAAGAGATATGGTTAAATACGGAGGCATGGTCAGGCTGGATCAAAAATACAGATAGGTTCATTTCATGCTAGTTTTCGGTCCACTAAGAGCCCGAATTTCATGATGCTTGTGAAATTTGATCTTGTACATAATATAATCAGCTTTTCAACGAATCAAGATTTCCACCATTCTAATCTATAAATAGAAAGTTATGCCCATTTTACTAAACCTGTAACAAAAACCAAAAGTAAGATGAAGTTAATTCAGAAGATGCAAATACTATAAATATGCTTAAATGGAGAAATTTAATGACACTATTAATGTAATGTGATGAATTAAGCTCTTATTAAATATAAATATTTAAGTGTTCATCACAGCCTCTAACCAGCTTATTGCTAGTCCCTAGCAATTAAAGCGTTATTATTTAGAAGTTATTTATAGAATTTTAAATCTAAGGTGGTCATTATCACACTCTCATTGATTCCATCCAAATAAACAAACTCTCAACCGTTTTTTTCTCTTTTTCTTTTTTTTTAAAGACTCATGTACCCTTTAGTCAAGATATTGACAAATCTTTCTTTTTGTGCTTAGTCGACATATGACTACGGGGCTTATTAGAAAGGTGTCATATCGGTTATATTATTTTTTAAGGGTAACATCCTTAGACAAGGGACATTCATTCAAATATATATATAAATATATATATATATATAACCCATGTAGCGAGCCTTAGGCTCATGACTCCCAGACCAGTTGGCCTTAGGGCATTAGGTGTCAAAACACCTCTACGAGCTTAACGACTTAGGTCGCCAATGCTTTATTTTTGCTGAGAAACTTATAGATTATGCAATATTCAATCTCTTTAAGCTTTCTCCTTAATCCATGTAACGAGCTTTGGGCCAATAGCTCCAAAACCAATTGGTCTTAGGGTATTAGGTGTTAAGGCACCCCTCAGGCTTAATTGCTCAAATTAAGGAGGTTACGAGACCAAACTTATCCACAATTGCTTTTTTTTTTTTTGCTTTCACTTTTTTTTCTTTTTCTTTTTAACTTTCCCCTTCCTTTTGTTGTTATCCTAAACAAAACAAAAGAACTTAAATATTACAACATTTCATTTTATCACCCACAATCATGCATCAAGGTGTGTGTGTGTGTGAAAAAAGGTTCGTGAATACTTGCTTAATAAGTACATGAGCAAACAATTTATTAAATGACAAAGTTATGAGAGTTCAAAGATTTGAATAATTCAAAGTGAAGTGACTAAGACATCCTCGTTATAAAATTCAAAAATCAAAAATAAATAATACCAAGTTAGCTAAAATAAGTCTTCAAAACTATAAAATCAAAACAAAATGACAAATTGGTTAGAATGTGTTTCAAGAGTTCGAAATAACCATCTTTACTCTGCCATTCCTAACCTAGAATGCATCCTAAGAGGATTTCAACTTCTTACACCACACTTTGAATCTAATTACTAACTCTTTTTTTTTTTTTACAAAAAGAAAATTTAAAACACACTTATGTCTACTATCCTTCCCCCTCAACCAAATGAAACATTATCCTCAATGTTTAAATGTAGAGAGATGAAGTATAGGAGGCATTACCTGAAGCTTCAATTGTTCAAAAGATAAGACCTGAAAGACATGTGAAATAAAATGCTACAAATAAAATAAAAGACAAGAAAAATTACAAACGAAGATTTAGATCCAATTTGCACTTTTTATTTTGTCCTTCTAACCAATTAATTTGAGTTATAGCTGGGTCAGGTTCATGCTCAACTGCTTTTAATTTGTCAAGTAATTCACTAGCAGTAGTTGTAGAAACAAGGATCTATTGCATCGAATGAGGGATAAAATTCTGTTCTATAGCTGCATCAACAAAACGTATCAAAGGATCAAAGAAATTTTTCACATTCAACAAACCTATGGGTTTTTTATGGAGATTCAGTTGGGCCCAAGAGGCAATTTGAAAAATTTCTTTGAGAGTACCAAAGCCACATGATAAAGCAATAAAGGCATCCAAATTAATAAGCATATATGCCATGCATTCATGCATAGAAAAGGCATGTAACTCCTTCCTAACCGTTTTTCCACTGATGCTTTCTACAGCCAAAGCTTTAGGAATAACACCTAAAACTTTACTGCCTCTTACAAGTGTAGCTGTTGACACACAACACATTAGCCTGAGGCTACCTCCCCCATAAACCACATAAATATTTCCTTCAACTAATAGCCTACCCAAATAATTTACTATTGCTATAAACTTTTCACTTGTTCCAGGTCGAGATCACAGAGTACACATATCTTTTGGATTCGACATTTTGAAGTTCCCTCCATGTCTATACAACTCTCTAACTATATGTGTGAAGTGAAGAACAAGAGATGTCATATTTATTCTAATATGTTGACCCAGGTATGGCAACCCAAGAGGGGGGGTGAATTGGGTTTTTATTTATCAAAACAGATTTAGAAAACTTTTCTTGAAAGATCAAAATTATTTAACTCTTTCTTTGAGAATAAAGGCGAAGAAGATGAAATTAGAATTTATCAAAGATGCAATCAAAAGAATAATAATGATGAACAATCACAAGTGCAAGCAAATGTAAAGAGGAAAGGGATAGAGAGAGTACAAACTCAATTTACGTGGTTCGGCAAACCTTGCCTACGTCCACGGGCTCCTAGCTCCATAAGCTAGGCTTTCCACTAAGTTGTAGAAATCTTTACAACTTGCTTGATGAACAACCTCACCAAGACTTTTTCCTTCAACCCTTGATAACACCACACCAAGAGTTCTTCTTGATGAACAACCTCACCAAGGCAACTTCCTTCAACTCTTGATAACACCACACCAAGAGTTCTTCTTGATGAACAACCTCACCAAGGCAACTTTCTTCAACCCTTGATAACACCACACCAAGAGTTCTTCTTGATGTATAACCTCACCAAGGCAACTTCCTTCAACTCTTGATAACACCACACCAAGAGTTCTTCTTGATGAATAGACTCACCAAGGAAAGAATTCTCTCAAGGATAACTTTTATCCTTTACAAGAATATCTCACTCTCACCACAATACAAGAACAAAGATAATTTTTACAACAAAAGTATAACTCTCTTCAAAAAGTAGATAAACAATATAAAAGCTCTCTAGACTTGATATTTCTCTTGTTTTTTGCTTGATAGATGCTTCTATTACTCTTTTTGAATGCATAGGAGAAGGGATCCTTTTATAGGCAAATGGGATGAACTTAATCAAGTGAAGACACCAACTCTAAATTTTATGCCCACCGTAAAAACTGAAATCTTGTCTGTCATTTTTGTCAATTTTTCGTTTGAAATTTGAAAATATGCAAAACATAAAAGATCTGGAAAATTGAATAAGCTTTCTAACTCATCAAGAACCAAGTTATTTGGATATCTCTAGCTCAAGATATGGCGAAAACACCATTCGGTGCTCATGTGACTTGATTTTTCTTCCATATGTTAGTCCACCAAATTGAATGATAATTCTGTCAGCCTTCCATTTGAAATTTGAATTTCTTCAAAACATAAGATTTCCAAAACATTAGAAATCAAAGCATTTTGATATCTCTATCTTAAGATATGGCCAAAACACCATTCGGTACTCATGTGAGTTGATTTTTCTTCTCTGTGTCAGTCCACCGAATTGCATGTCAATTACGTCGGCCTTCCATTTGAAATTTGAATTTCTTCAGAACATATGAAATGTGCCTCATTAAGTCCTCTTTCTAATGCCACAAGAATCAAGTTATTTTGATTTTTTTATCTCAAGATATGTCCAAAAGAGTATTCGGTGCTTATGTCAGCTGCTTCCATTTGTCTTTCAACTTGCATGATGATTTGGACAACCTTTCACTTGAAATTTGAATTTCTTTAAAACATATGAAATGTTATAAATTGAGTAAGTTTTACAAAGGCTCAAGAATCACATCATTTGGACATCTATAGAGATATATATGACCAATTGATTGAACATTGCTCATGTGTCACATTCCTTGAGTCAATCCTTGTTCTTAAACTTTGGTGCCTTTAACATGTAGTCTTCTCCTTAGCTTCAACACTTCATTTTAATAAGCCTTTTCTTGATTTGACAATTATTTCAATGATATTACTCTTGCACATAAATAAACATGTTAGTAAATCACAATTAATCAATGTGTATTGTTATCATCAAAATTATCATGTAGCCTTAGGGCTAACAATCTATATAGATAGCTCAACTATTTGTTGAAAAAGTTTGACAATAAAACATAGAAATTCAAAAAAATGACAGAAATAAGACATCATAAATGCATGAGTCAACCGAAAGATAGAGATATTAATTCAAAAATGACAGTTGTAAAGCATAAAAATTAAAAAATGATAGTTGTAAGGCATTAAAATTCAAAAATGATAGCACACATGCATATGTACAGGTAGTTGTGACTGTGGCTCACATCTTCCTCTGGTTTTACGTCCAAAAATGGCTTAAACATCTTCTATGAGTTGGGGATATGCTTCCCATCCAGTTTTCTTATAAACTGACAAACAGGTTCATTTTGAGTCAGATTCCCGAGACTGTAACATTCCTGCTCTTCTAGAAATTGTGTCCATAATTTTAAAATTTTACGCTGCACAATTCCACAAGAATGCGTCTCAAGAGTCAATTGGATATTATCCAAAGACTCCCAACTCAGTTCATTCCTGATGAATTGTAGCTTATCCTCTCGATTGTTAGATAAATATCTCAACGAGCGGCAACGCTGGTTACAAGTTCATCTTGCACATTTGCGAAACTTGTAACCTTTTTGCTCTTCACTTTTTGGCGTAAGAGCTTTTTCCTAAACCTGGCATGTGAGAAACTAGATTATCTGAAAATTCACAAGATGATTAAACCTTGGCTTCAATTAACCATCTTAAATCAGTAGGAATACCCTTACGCATCAACATCCTTAGTGTTTTTGCTCGAGCTTTGTAAATTTTAAGCAAATCTTTTTGAGGAAGAGAGGGAAAACGTGTATGTAGATTCAGGAGAATGGTATCCATGTGAAGAAAATGAGATCTAGAGAAGAAAAAAAATGAATACAAGGTGAGCAACAGTTTGTAAGGAGCTGAAAAACCGACTTCAAAAGTCATGGAGTGTCGTATCTGTCACTTGACCAAAAAATAAAATAAAATAAAAACACAAGAAAGAAATAAAAGCACACAAAAGAAAATAAAAATAAAATAGAAAATGATAGAAAAACAGAGAATAACAACAAAAATAGAAAATATGGTACAGACAGATAAAACCTGATTAATCGTGATAGATAATGTCCAGAAGAAGAATCTCTTTGAAACATATAAGGTAATTTACCACGATCAAAAATATGTCATTGAGGTGGTACTTCTCTTTTTCTTTTATTTGTGAGAATGGAAAAGATTACCATTGGTTGAGTTTTTTTGTCCTTGAGGCATGCATTCTTGAGTATGGATGTTTCTTCCTGCCTTTTTTCAAAAAATGGCTCCCAACTCTTAATCT
Organism: Boswellia sacra; assembly: GCA_013180625.2. NCBI lineage: Eukaryota > Viridiplantae > Streptophyta > Magnoliopsida > Sapindales > Burseraceae > Boswellia > Boswellia sacra. The sequence continues at coordinate 131,823 of SNVD02003109.1, read as the reverse complement.
CCTTCACCTGTACAAAATCAAGTTATGAAAATTCTTTAGAAGCAATGGGCTCTAGTTGCACACTTGGTTCAAATGAACTGGTTAACCTGATTTCTGAAGGACTTGAAAAATTCTTATTTTGGATACAGCCTTCCATATTAGTTTTAGTTCTATTAGCTTCCTCATTTTCATCATGCCTGAAAAATTCATTAATGTCAAAATTTTGGTTGACGACATAAATGAGGATTTGGTCTTCTCCTTGTTAGATGTAGGTTTAATAACCTCTTCCTTATCCTTTGGGATTGATTCATCATCTTTCTCAGAAGGGTTAAGAACATGTTCTTTATCAACTTTACCATCGTGAAGAGTACTGACCGAATCTTTGTCTAGATGTTGGCCCCTTGAATTGCTCACATGTGGATTGATGGGGTTTGGCTCTAGTTGAGATGGAAACTCGCCTTCTCTTGAGAACTAAGTGCAAATGCAAGTTTTTCAAGAGCATCATTCAAGTCACTACAAGAAAAATGACCATATTTGACAGTCAAAAACTACCAAATATACATATTTGACGGTCTTGAAAGCGCCACCAATGGTACCGCAGGCAATCTACCAAATATGCATCTAACTATACTTGACGGTTTTTGACCGCCAAGTATAATAGGTTTAAAAATTAAAAAAAATATACTTGGCTGTATTTGGCCGCCAAGTATAATAGTTTCAAAAATTAAAAAAATATACTTGACAGTTTTTAGCTACCAAGTATTTAAAAATATATATATATATATATATAAAACAGGTATCATTGTTAAATAATATAATTTTATAGCATTCTTTGTCCATACACTAATCTCATTGCAATGAGTATAATACAATTTTTGAATTTTTTAATATTCAGCAGCCTTTTTCCTTTGATCATCGGGACAAGGGCATTGAGAATATGTATAAGACAACATAATATCCCAGAATCAAGAAGAGATTTTTTATCAATAGGCTGCAAATGATAATGATAAATGTGACCACGTTTTCTTATCAAATAAAAAGAGTAACAAATAATAATGAAAAATAACCAAATTCCCATGCTTTAACATATATCAAAATGAATCTGGAGTACACACTCATGTGCACATTGATCCATAACTTTTTATATTTCACTAATCACATCTTGAGAATTTTAAAAAACTTCATCTCCATCGGCAACATAATTTTCATTGTTAATGAAATTTGAATTAATCAGAAAAGTCAATTCATACACATCACGATAAACAATTCGAAGAAGATCAATCTTGAATACCAAGATAAATGATACAACAAGACAAAGAATATCATGAATAATTCAGAATAGGATATTCCATAACATAGTATGTGAACACAAATTACAGTCTCACCAAGTAGATTCTATAAAGGTACATGGATAATGAAAACATACCCCAGATACAAGGACTTCAACTTCAGTATAACAAATTTGAACCAAGATTGATGCCATCCTGCAGAAAAGTACACATGAGCGACTTCAACACCTAATCATCAGTCAACATATGCAAAACAAAAACATTTAGACCAACAAACTTACTTTTGTGGCCTCCGAAAAAAACTTTAACACTTTTATTACATCCAAAGATCTTGTTTTGCTGCTGATTTTTAACTTCTCAACATCAGTTACAAATACTCTTTCCACAACAAAAGAGAATATATGTGTTTCAACTAACCTGTATATTCATCAAAGATGTCCAAATTGGTTACTGTGCTCACAATTAGAGAATGTACAAAGCATAGCGATCTCATCTATAATATTATATGCAAATATTCTCAGTACTACAACATGTACTAAATGTGGCACAATAGATATTCAAAAAACAATTTAAAAAAAATCACTAATCCTATTCAATAGTGGCAAGCTTACAGTAGTTTGACCTATAGGAATAGTTCTCTGACGTGATTGTATACAAAAGTTAATATAAGAGATAAAGAAACAAATAAAATGCTGCCTCTAAAAGAACAATCTAATACAAACAAGACTACACAAAATAATTGCTGCCTTATTTTTAACAAGTAATAACTTTTGTTTTTGTAAAAATAATAATAAAACAGTTCAAAGCAACAATAATTAGAATATGATATTTTATTGTGTAACAAAACATCTTAGTCCAAAGAAGCATGTTAGACATTGATGAACACTTAAATATGCATGTTTAATAAGAGTTTAGTTCATCATATTGCATTAATAGTGTCATTAAATTCCTCAACTTAAGCATATTTGTAGCATTTGCATCTTTGGAATTAATTTCTCTTAATTTTGGTTTTGTTACAGGTTCGGTAAAATGGGCATAACTCTCTTTTATAGATCAGAATGGTGCAATTCTTAATGTTTTGGAAAGCTGATTTAATTTCTACAAGATTGCATTTCACAAGCATCATCAAATTCGGGCTCTTAGTGGACCAAAATTGGGCTTGAAGTGAACCCATCTACAGTCTCGGCCCAGTCTGACCAGGCCTCAGTATTTGGACCGTATCTCTCAAAATACGTATCCAAATTGTGCAAATCAATATGTTCTAGAAAGCTGAGAGAAATATCTACAACTTTCATGAAGACATGTGATTAAAATTCACAATATTTCGATGTCAAAATTGATGGTCAAAGTCGGTGCCTAATGATCCCAATTGTCAAAGATATTTACAACTAATATTTGACAATTATGCCCTTGTAATTTGACAAGTTTGCCCCTGGATGTATCTATAAATAGAGGTGCCTTGTGACCCATTAGGGCATCTTGGCCTTGGCTGGAACATTTTGGCTTTGGCTAGGATCTTGTATTGTGTTTTGTGTGTTTATGTTATTAATGAATTTCCTTTTTCTTACATTTTATTTTCTTTCTATTATAATGTTCTTCTAATTTCTCTTTTGCTAAGGTGAAAGGTGAAACCCTTGATATGAGAATAAGGATTCTCTAACCCTTAATATGTGCTTAATAATCTTAATCTTATAATGTTTATTCAATATGATTTATATTTAATTTCTTAATCAATCTTGACACCACTCGTAAAGTGGAGGTCTTGATCTATTGTCGACAATCCTTGGCACATCAAATGCTTGGATCCTTTCTAGATGATGTATGGTTCTTCCTTACCGACACGAATCTAGTTAGAACCTTGATTTGTTGTAGACATATGGTGATTGGCACATTGGATGCTTGAACCCATTTACAAGAAGTGGTATAAATATTGGTAACGAAACAAATATAATTCATATAACTAAAATGGGTTAATTATCCTTATTTGAAATATCAAGGGCGGATCCCCTAACCTTAGCCTTCATTGTTATTGTGTTAATTCCTCTTGTACTTTAATTATTCTATTGTTATGAACTTTTTATTTTATTTACTATGGTAGGTTCTACCACCTTATGAAATTGTTCTTTAATTTACTATGGTTGGTAATAACACCTATTTCCATGGATGGTTTTACCTCCTTTTGCCTTTTGTTTTATATTTGAATGGTCGGTAATACCACCTACCATCTTACATATTTATCGATATTATCTTGTCATTTCTTTCAATTATTCATATCATATTTGCTTAACTTAAAATTTGTAACGCTAAAATCCCTTCCTCGTGGATCGACCCCGGTCTCACCGGGTTTATTTACTTCGACACTCCTATACTTGGGAGACAATCCTTTTTCGATGTGTCAAGTTTTTTGGCGCGTTGACGGTGGAAGGATAAAAATTGGTGTACAAATTGTAAGTATCTCTCTTCTATTTCTATTTATTTTTCTTGTATGTGTTTTCTTTCTATCCCATTCTAATTTATTTTTCTTGCGTGCTCATCTTTTCTTTTCCTTGCTAGTTGGTAGAATTGTTTGTAGCCAACTCATTTTCTTTGGAAACACGCTCATACCCACAAGGACATAATGGATTACATAAAAACTCAGCACAATCATGCATAGTCTTCCCTAATGATGCAAAATATTTCAACCATGAATCGGATTTCATTCAATTTACCCACTTTCATGGCCTAGATGTTGAAAACCCATTTTTGCATTTGAGAGATTTTAAAGATTTTTGCAATATCTATTGTGACCTAAATTGTAGCATAAACATCTTTAGATTAAAGCTTTTTCCTTTTCTTTAAAAGATAAAGCTAAAACATGGCTACAAAATCTTAGGTCAAGATCCATTAGTTCATGGGATGAAATGCAACAACAATTTTTGAAAAAATTCTTTCCTCCCTATAGAACAAATTCTCTCAAAGGGCAAATCATCAATTTCACTCAAAAACAAGGAGAGACCTTTTACCAATGTTGGGATAGGTATAAAGCATTGCTTAATACTTGTCCTCATCATGGTTTTGAAACATGGGAACTAGTTTTACTTTTCTATGAAGGTCTAACACATCAAGCTAGGCACATGGTAGATTTAATGTGTAATGGACAATTTGAAAACAAAGACCCTGATGAAGCCATGGATTCCCTATACTTTACTGGTCGCGAAACAATGCCGCAAATTGGAACAATGGTGGCACTATGAGTACCAAGACATCTAGTAGAGGCATTTATAACTTTAGGGAGAATCATGATCTTCATGCTAAATTTACATCCCTAGCGAGAAAAGTCGAGGATTTAGAAATGTGGTCTATGCAAGAAATTGTTTGTCACACTTGTAATTCTAGCGATCATCCTACGGATGATTGCCCAATTGTGCTTACCTTTAGAAAAAGTCTCCATGAGCAAACCAATGTTTTAAACACTTTTCAAAGGTCAAATCCTAATCCTTACTCACAAAATTTTGAATGGAAAAATCACTTGAATTCTGATTTGAGGAATGATAATAATGCACAATTTTATCAACCTCCCTTTCAATCATATCAAAATTTTCAAAAAACTCATGATCATGCATCTTATGAGGATCTCAAAGAAACCCCTCCTCACCCAGAACCGGCTCCTTTGCACCAAGGATTTGAATAAAGATAAAATTTTTCATTCATTGCAAAGCAAGAGGTTTTTAATAGTCAAGTTGCTCAAACTATGGCAAACTTGAATGATGCTCTTGAAATACTTGCATTTGCACTTAATACTCATGAGAAAGGTGAGTTTCCATCTCAACTAGAGCCAAACTCCATCAATCCACATGTGAGTAATCCAAGGGGCCAACATCTAGACGAAGATTCGGTAAGTACTCTTCATGATGGTAAGGTTTATAAAGCACATATTCTTAACCCTTATGAGAAAGATGACGAATCAATCTTAAAGGGTAAGGAAGAGGTTAATAAACCTACACCTAACAAGGAAGAGATCGAATCCTCATTTATGCCCTCATGTCATTATACGAAGGAACTTAACCAAAATTTTGACATTAATGAATTTTTCAAGCATGATGAAAATGAGGAAGCTAATAGGACTAAAACTAATGTGGAAGACTATATCCAAAATGAGAATTTTTCAAGTCCTTCAGAAATCGAGTTAACCAATTCATTTGAACCAAGTATGCAACTAGTGCCCATTGCTTTTAAAGAATTCTCATTACTTGATTTTACACAGGTGAAAGAGATTAAGAGTTGGGAGCCATGTTTTGAACAAAGGCAGGAAGAAACATCCACACTAAAAAATGCATGCCTCAAGGACAAACAAATTCAACTAGTGGTAATCTCTTCCATTCTTACAAATAAAGGTAAAAGAAAGGTACCACCTCAATGGCATATTTTTGACCGTGGTAAATTACTTTCGAAGAGATTCCTCTTTTGGCTTTTTTTTACGATTGTTCAAATTTCATCCATCGGTGCCATATTTTTATTTTTTGTTCTTGATTTTTGCTATCATTTCTAGTTTGTTTTTATTTTGTGTATTTATTTTAGTGGTGTGTTTTTATTTTGTTTTCCGGTCAAGTGGCGGATACGGTACTCCGTGGCTTTTAAAGTCGGTTTTTCAGTTCCCTAAAAATTGTTGCTCACCTTGCATTCATTTTCTTTTCTCTCATAGTCTTGGGAATCTGACTCAAAACGACCCTGTTTGCCAGTTTATAAGAAAACTGGATGGGAAGCATATCCCAACTCATAGAAGGTGTTTAAGCCGTTTCTGGACGTAAAACCAGAGGAAGATGTGAGCCACAGTCACAACTACCTGTACATATGCATGCGTCCCATCATTTTTGAATTTTAATGCCTTATAGCTGTCATTTTTTAATTTGTATCTTTTGCTTGACTTATGGTGTCTTATTTCATCATCTTTTTTTTGAATTTCTATGCATTATTGTCATATTTTTCAAAAAGCAACCGAGCTACCTATTTAGATGTCATCATTAGCATACCTTTTTGCACTCCATAAATACCACATCTCTTGTTCTCTTCTTCACACATAGTTAGAGAGTTGTATAGACATGGAGGGAACTTCAAAACGTCGAATCCAAAGGATATGTGTATTCTGTGGATCTCGACCATGTAAAAGTGAAGAGTTCGTAGAAGTAGCGAATTATCTTGGTAGGCTACTGGCTGAAAGAAAGATTCATGTGGTTTATGGGGGAGGTAGCCTCGGGTTAATGGTTTGTGTGTCAACAGCTGCACATGTAGGGGGTACTCAAGTTTTAGGAGTTATTCCTAAAGCTTTGGCTGTAGAAAGTATTGTTGGAAAAACGGTTGGGAAGGAGTTAAAGGTCTCCTCTATGCATGAATGCATGGCGCATATGCTCATCATTTCAGATGCCTTTATTGCTTTACCAGGTGGCTTTGGCACTCTTGAAGAAATTTTTCAAATTGCCTCTTGGGCCCAACTGAATCTCCATCAAAAACCCATAGGTTTGTTGAATGTCAAAAAGTTCTTTGATCCTTTGATAAGTTTTGTTGATGCAGCTGTGGAACAGAATTTTATCCCTCATTCAGCGAGAAAGATCCTTATTTCTGCCACTTCTGCTGGTGAGCTACTTGACAAATTACAAGAAGTTGAGTATGAACCTGACCCAGCTAGTAATCAAATTAATTGGGCAGGAGGGCAAAACAAAAAGTGCAAATTGGATCTGAATCTCCGTTTGTAATTTTTTTCTTGTCCTTATTTTATTTTTAGCGTTTTATTTTATAAGTCTTTCAGGTCATCTCTCTTGAATAACAGAAACTTCAGGTAATGTCTCCTATACTTTATCTCTCTACATTTAAACATTGAGGACAATGTTTCATTTGGTTGGGGGGGAAGGATAGTAGACATAAGTGTGTCTTGAAATTTTATTTTTTCTAGCAAAAAAAAAAAAAAAACGAGTTAGTAATTAGATTCAGAGTGCGGTGTAAGGAGTTCAAATCCTCTTCACCGAGACGCATTCTGTTCGGAATGGCAGAGTAGGGAGGACCAGTTTGACCTCTTGAAACCCATTCTAACCAATTTGTCATTTTATTCTTGCATTTTGAAGACTTATTTGATATTATTTAGTCTTGATTTTTGAATTTTATAACAAGGAGGTCTATTCATTTCACTTTGAATCATTCAAATCTATGAACTCTCACAACCTTATCATTTAATAAATTATGTGCTTATGTGCTCATTAAGCGAGTATCTATGAATCTTTCTTCACACACACACATACCTTGATGTATGATTGTGGGTGGCGAAATGAAATATTGCAATATTTGAGTTCTTTTGTTTTGTTTAGGATAACAACAAAAGGAAGGGGAAAGTTTAAAAAAAAAATGAAAAAAATGAAAAAAGAAAAAAAAAAGAAAAAAGAGAGAAAGCAATGATGGATAAGTTTGGTCTTGTAGCCTCCTTAATTCGAGCAATTAAGCCCGATGGGTGCCTCAACACCTAATACCCTAAGACCAACTGGTTTGGGAGCTATTGGCCCAAAGCTCGCTACATGGATTAAGGAGAAAGCTTAATGGGATTGAACATTGCACTATCCACAAGATTCTAAGCAAAAATAAAACATCGGCAACCCGAGTCGTTAAGCTCGTAGGGGTGTCTTAACACCTAATGCCCTAAGGCCAACTGGTCTGGGAGTCATTAGCCTAAGGCTCGCTACATGGGTTAAAGATGCATTCTTTCAAAAAAAAAAAATGTATAAAATGAATGAATATCCTCTCCCTAAGGTTGTTAGCCTTAACAAATACTAGAACCGATATGGCTTATTTCTAATAAGCCCCATAGTCATATGTCAACTGAGCACAAAAGAAGGTTTGTGGATATCTTGACTGAAGGGTACATGAGTCATTTAAAAAAAAATCAGTTGAGAGTTTGTTTATTTGGATAAAATCAAGGAGAGTGCAATAATGACCACCTTGGATGTAAAATTCTATAAATCACTTCTAAATAATAACGCTTTAATTGCTAGGGACTAGCAATAAGCTAGTTGGGGGGTGTGATGAACACTTAAATATGCATGTTTAATAAGAGTTTAGTTCATCATATTGCATTAATAGTGTCATTAAATTCCTCAACTTAAGCATATTTGTAGCATTTGCATCTTTAGAATTAATTTCTCTTAATTTTGGTTTTGTTACAGGTTCGGTAAAATGGGCATAACTCTCTTTTTATAGATCCGAATGGTGCAATTCTTAATGTTTTGGAAAGCTGATTTAATTTTCTACAAGATTGCATTTCACAAGCATCATCAAATTCGGGCTCTTAGTGGACCACAATTGGGCTTGAAGTGAACCCATCTACAGTCTCGGCCCAGTCTGACCAGGCCTCAGTATTTGGACCGTATCTCTCAAAATACTTATCCAAATTGTGCAAATCAATATGTTCTAGAAAGCTGAGAGAAATATCTACAACTTTGATGAAGACATGTGATTAAAATTCACAATATTTCGATGTCAAAATTGATGGTCAAAGTCGGTGCCTAATGATCCCATTTGTCAAAGATATTTACAACTAATATTTGACAATTATGCCCTTGTAATTTGACAAGTTTGCCCCTGGATGTATCTATAAATAGAGGTGCCTTGTGACCCATTAGGGCATCTTTGCCTTGGCTGGAACATTTTGGCTTTGGCTAGGATCTTGTATTGTGTTTTGTGTGTTTATGTTATTAATGAATTTCCTTTTTCTTGCATTTTATTTTCTTTCTATTATAATGTTCTTCTAATTTCTCTTTTGCTAATGTGAAAGGGTGAAACCCTTGATATGAGAATAAGGATTCTCTAACCCTTAATATGTGCTTAATAATCTTAATCTTATAATGTTTATTCAATATGATTTATATTTCATTTCTTAATCAATCTTGACACCACTCGTAAAGTGGAGGTCTTGATCCATTGTCGACAATCCTTGGCACATCAAATGCTTGGATCCTTTCTAGAGGATGTATGGTTCTTCCTTACCGACACGAATCTAGTTAGGAACCTTGATTTGTTGTAGACATATGGTGATTGGCACATTGGATGCTTGAACCCATTTACAAGAAGTGGTATAAATATTGGTAACGAAACAAATATAATTCACATAACTAAAATGGGTTAATTATCCTTATTTAAAATATCAAGGGTGGATCCCCTAACCTTAGCCTTCGTTGTTATTGTGTTAATTCCTCTTGTATTTTAATTATTCTATTGTTTATGAACTTTTTATTTACTATGGTATGTTCTACCACCTTATGAAATTGTTCTTTAATTTACTATGGTTGGTTATACCACCTATTTCCATGGATGGTTTTACCTCCTCTTGCTTTTTGTTTTATATTTGAATGGTCGGTAATACCGCCTATCATCTTACATATTTATTGATATTATCTTGTCATTTCTTTGAATTATTCATATCATATTTGCTTATCTTATAATTTGTAACGCTAAAATCCCCTTTCTCGTGGATCGACCCCGGTCTCACCGGGTTTTATTACTTCGACACTCCTATACTTGGGAGACAATCCTTTTTTCGATGTGTCAAGTTTTTGGCGCCGTTGCCGGGGAAGGTAAAAATTGGCATACAAAATTGTAAGTATTCTCTTTTCTCATTTCTATTTTTATTTTTCTTGTATGTGTTTCTCTTTTCTCTCCCCATTTCTATTTTTTTTTTCTTGCATGTGCTCATCTTTTCTTTCTCCTTGCATTAGTTGGTAGAATTGTTTGTAGCCACTCATCTTCTTTGGAAAACATGCTCATACCCAACCAAGGACATTAATGGATTACATAAGAACTCATGCACAATCATGCATAGTCTTCCCTCCTGATGCAAAATATTTCAACCATGAATCGGATTTCATTCAATTCTTACCCCACTTTCATGGCCTAGATGTTGAAAACCCATTTTTGCATTTGAGAGAATTTAAAGATTTTTGCAATATCTATTGTGACCTAAATTGTAGCATAAACATCTTTAGATTAAAGCTTTTTCCTTTTTCTTTAAAAGATAAAGCTAAAACATGGCTACAAAATCTTAGGTCAGGATCCATTAGTTCATGGGATGAAATGCAACAACAATTTTTGAAAAAATTCTTTCCCCCCTATAGAACAAATTCTCTCAAAGGGCAAATCATCAATTTCACTCAAAAACAAGGGGAGACCTTTTACCAATGTTGGGATAGGTATAAAGCATTGCTTAATACTTGTCCTCATCATGGTTTTGAAACATGGGAACTAGTTTTAACTTTCTATGAAGGTCTTACACATCAAGCTAGGCATATGATAGAATTAATGTGTAATGGACAATTTGAAAATAAAGACCCTGATGAAGCCATGGATTTCCTAGACTTACTAGCGAAAAATGCCCAAAATTGGAACAATGTTGGCACCTATGAGGTACCAAGAACATCTAGTAGAGGCATTTATAACATTAGGGAGAATCATGATCATCATGCTAAATTTGCATCCCTAGCTAGAAAAGTCGAGGATTTAGAAATGTGGTCTATGCAAGAAATTGTTTGTCACACTTGTAATTCTAGCGATCATCCTACGGATGATTGCCCAATTGTGCCTACCTTTAGAAAAAGTCTCCATGAGCAAACCAATGTTTTAAACACTTTTCAAAGGTCAAATCCTAATCTTCACTCACAGAATTTTGGATGGAAAAATCACTTGAATTCTGATTGGAGGAATGATAATAATGAACAATTTCATCAACCTCCTTTTCAATCATATCGAAATTTTCAAAAATCTCATGATCATAAATCTCATGATCATGCATCTTATGAGGATCTCGAAGAAACATTGAATTCATTCATTGCAAAGCAAGAGGTTTTTAATAGTCAAGTTGCTCAAACTATGGCAAACTTGAATGATGCTCTTGAAATACTTGCATTTGCACTTAATACTCATGAGAAAGGTGAGTTTCCATCTCAACTAGAGCCAAACTCCATCAATCCACATGTGAGTAATCCAAGGGGCCAACATCTAGACGAAGATTCGGTAAGTACTCTTTATGATAGTAAGGTTTATAAAGCACATATTCTTAACCCTTATGAGAAAGATGATGAATCAATCTTAAAGGGTAAGGAAGAGGTTAATAAACCTACACCTAACAAGGAAGAGATCGAATCCTCATTTATGCCCTCATGTCATCATACGAAGGAACTTAACCAAAATTTTGACATTAATGAATTTTTCAAGCATGATGAAAATGAGGAAGCTAATAGGACTAAAACTAATGTGGAAGACTATATCCAAAATGAGAATTTTTCAAGTCCTTCAGAAATCGAGTTAACCAATTCATTTGAACCAAGTATGCAACTAGTGCCCATTGCTTTTAAAGAATTCTCATTACTTGATTTTACACAGGTGAAAGAGATTAAGAGTTGGGAGCCATGTTTTGAACAAAGGCAGGAAGAAACATCCACACTAAAAAATGCATGCCTCAAGGACAAACAAATTCAACTAGTGGTAATCTCTTCCATTCTTACAAATAAAGGTAAAAGAAAGGTACCACCTCAATGGCATATTTTTGACCGTGGTAAAATACTTTCGAAGAGATTCCTCTTTTGGCTTTTCTTTTCCGATTGTTCAAATTTCATCCATCGGTGCCATATTTTTATTTTTGTTCTTGATTTTTGCTATCATTTCTAGTTTGTTTTTATTTTGTGTATTTATTTTAGTGGTGTGTTTTTATTTTGTTTTCCGGTCAAGTGGCGGATACGGTACTCCGTGGCTTTTAAAGTCGGTTTTTCAGTTCCCTAAAAATTGTTGCTCACCTTGCATTCATTTTCTTTTCTCTCATAGTCTTAGGAATCTGACTCAAAACGACCCTGTTTGCCAGTTTATAAGAAAAGTGGATGGGAAGCATATCCCCAACTCATAGAAGGTGTTTAAGCCGTTTCTGGACGTAAAACCAGAGGAAGATGTGAGCCACAGTCACAACTACCTGTACATATGCATGCGTGCCATCATTTTTGAATTTTAATGCCTTATAGCTGTCATTTTTGAATTTGTATCTTTTGCTTGACTTATGGTGTCTTATTTCATCATCTTTTTTTGAATTTCTATGCATTATTGTCATATTTTTCAAAAAGCAACCGAGCTACCTATTTAGATGTCATCATTAGCATACCTTTTTGCACTCCATAAATACCACATCTCTTGTTCTCTTCTTCACACATAGTTAGAGAGTTGTATAGACATGGAGGGAACTTCAAAACGTCGAATCCAAAGGATATGTGTATTCTGTGGATCTCGACCAGGTAAAAGTGAAGAGTTCGTAGAAGTAGCGAATTATCTTGGTAGGCTACTGGCTGAAAGAAAGATTCATGTGGTTTATGGGGGAGGTAGCCTCGGGTTAATGGGTTGTGTGTCAACAGCTGCACATGTAGGAGGTACTCAAGTTTTAGGAGTTATTCCTAAAGCTTTGGCTGTAGAAAGTATTGTTGGAAAAACGGTTGGGAAGGAGTTACAGGTCTCCTCTATGCATGAACTCATGGCACATATGCTCATCAATTCAGATGCCTTTATTGCTTTACCAGGTGGCTTTGGCACTCTTGAAGAAATTTTTCAAATTGCCTCTTGGGCCCAACTGAATCTCCATCAAAAACCCATAGGTTTGTTGAATGTCAAAAATTTCTTTGATCCTTTGATAACTTTTGTTGATGCAGCTGTAGAACAAAATTTTATCCCTCATTGGGCGAGACAGATCCTTGTTTCTGCCACTTCTGCTGGTGAGTTACTTGATAAATTACAAGAAGTTGAGTATGAACGTGACCCAGCTAGTATCAAATTAATTGGGCAGGAGGGCAAAACAAAAAGTGCAAATTGGATCTGAATCTCCGTTTGTTATTTTTTTCTTTTATTTTATTTTTAGCATGTTATTTTATGAGTCTTTCAGGTCATCTCTCTTGAATAACAGAAGCTTCAGGTAATGTCTCCTATACTTTATCTCTCTACATTTAAACATTGAGGACAATGTTTCATTTGGTTGGGGGGGAAGGATAGTATACATAAGTGTGTCTTGAAATTTTATTTTTTCTTGCAAAAAAAAAAAGCGACTTAGTAATTAGATTCAGAGTGCGGTGTAAGGAGTTCAAATCCTCTTGAGACGTATTCTGGGTCAAGAATGGCAGAGTAGGGAGGGCCAGTTTGAACTCTTGAAACCCATTCTAACCAATTTGTCATTTTATTCTTGCATTTTTGAAGACTTATTTGATATTATTTAGTCTTGATTTTTGAATTTTATAACAAGGAGGTCTATTCATTTCACTTTGAATCATTCAAATCTATGAACTCTCACAACCTTATCATTTAATAAATTATGTGCTTATGTGCTCATTAAGCGAGTATCTATGAATCTTTCTTCACACACACACATACCTTGATGTATGATTGTGGGTGGCGAAATGAAATATTGCAATATTTGAGTTCTTTTGTTTTGTTTAGGATAACAACAAAAGGAAGGGGAAAGTTTAAAAAAAAATGAAAAAAAATGAAAAAAAAAGAAAAAAAAAGAAAAAAGAGAGAAAGCAATGGTGGATAAGTTTGGTCTTGTAGCCTCCTTAATTCGAGCAATTAAGCCCGAGGGGTGCCTCAACACCTAATACCCTAAGACCAACTGGTTTGGGAGCTATTGGCCCAAAGCTCGCTACATGGATTAAGGAGAAAGCTTAATGGGATTGAACATTGCACTATCCACAAGTTTCTAAGCAAAAATAAAACATCGGCAACCCGAGTCGTTAAGCTCGTAGGGGTGTCTTAACACCTAATGCCCTAAGGCCAACTGGTCTGGGAGTCATTAGCCTAAGGCTCGCTACATGGGTTAAAGATGCATTCTTTCAAAAAAAAAAATGTATAAAATGAATGAATATCCTCTCCCTAAGGTTGTTAGCCTTAACAAATACTAGAACCGATATGGCTTATTTCTAATAAGCCCCATAGTCATATGTCAACTGAGCACAAAAGAAGGTTTGTGGATATCTTGACTGAAGGGTACATGAGTCATTAAAAAAAAAAATCAGTTGAGAGTTTGTTTATTTGGATAAAATCAAGGAGAGTGCAATAATGACCACCTTGGATGTAAAATTCTATAAATCACTTCTAAATAATAACGCTTTAATTGCTAGGGACTAGCAATAAGCTAGTTGGGGGGTGTGATGAACACTTAAATATGCATGTTTAATAAGAGTTTAGTTCATCATATTGCATTAATAGTGTCATTAAATTCCTCAACTTAAGCATATTTGTAGCATTTGCATCTTTGGAATTAATTTCTCTTAATTTTGGTTTTGTTACAGGTTCAGTAAAATGGGCATAACTCTCTATTTATAGATCAGAATGGTGCAATTCTTAATGTTTTGGAAAGCTGATTTAATTTTCTACAAGATTGCATTTCACAAGCATCATCAAATTCGGGCTCTTAGTGGACCAAAATTGGGCTTGAAGTGAACCCATCTACAGTCTCGGCCCAGTCTGACCAGGCCTCAGTATTTGGACCGTATCTCTCAAAATACGTATCCAAATTGTGCAAATCAATATGTTCTAGAAAGCTGAGAGAAATATCTACAACTTTCATGAAGACATGTGATTAAAATTCACAATATTTCGATGTCAAAATTGATGGTCAAAGTCGGTGCCTAATGATCCCAATTGTCAAAGATATTTACAACTAATATTTGACAATTATGCCCTTGTAATTTGACAAGTTTGCCCCTGGATGTATCTATAAATAGAGGTGCCTTGTGACCCATTAGGGCATCTTGGCCTTGGCTGGAACATTTTGGCTTTGGCTAGGATCTTGTATTGTGTTTTGTGTGTTTATGTTATTAATGAATTTCCTTTTTCTTACATTTTATTTTCTTTCTATTATAATGTTCTTCTAATTTCTCTTTTGCTAAGGTGAAAGGGTGAAACCCTTGATATGAGAATAAGGATTCTCTAACCCTTAATATGTGCTTAATAATCTTAATCTTATAATGTTTATTCAATATGATTTATATTTAATTTCTTAATCAATCTTGACACCACTCGTAAAGTGGAGGTCTTGATCCATTGTCGACAATCCTTGGCACATCAAATGCTTGGATCCTTTCTAGATGATGTATGGTTCTTCCTTACCGACACGAATCTAGTTAGGAACCTTGATTTGTTGTAGACATATGGTGATTGGCACATTGGATGCTTGAACCCATTTACAAGAAGTGGTATAAATATTGGTAATGAAACAAATATAATTCATATAACTAAAATGGGTTAATTATCCTTATTTAAAATATCAAGGGCGGATCCCCTAACCTTAGCCTTCATTATTATTGTGTTAATTCCTCTTGTACTTTAATTATTCTATTGTTTATGAACTTTTATTTTATTTACTATGGTAGGTTCTACCACCTTATGAAATTGTTCTTTAATTTACTATGGTTGGTTATACCACCTATTTCCATGGATGGTTTTACCTCCTCTTGCTTTTTGTTTTATATTTGAATGGTCGGTAATACCGCCTATCATCTTACATATTTATTGATATTATCTTGTCATTTCTTTCAATTATTCATATCATATTTGCTTAACTTAAAATTTGTAACGCTAAAATCCCCTTCCTCGTGGATCGACCCCGGACTCACCGGGTTTATTACTTCGACACTCCTATACTTGGGAGACAATCCTTTTTCGGATGTGTCAGACATGGAAGAGTGATACTTTTACATGGTTACTAATTGGGCTACATCAGCATGCTGCTTTACTAATCTACAAAAAACATTTACAGTCAAATACATTAGCATGCTGCTTTACTAATCTACAAAAAACATTTACTGTTTGGAGCTAGAACTATTACCTACAACGGTCAAAGTCATCAGTGGAGGCCCCAAATGCAGGAATAACTTCGTGAAGTGCATTAAGAAAGTCATCCATAGTAACTTTGATACTCTCTTCATCCACTAGCTTGGTAAGATCATCCATACTTAGCTGTCTATTTAAAGCATAAGATACTGCACTTTTAACAACAACTTCGAGTTCTGCCCCACAGTAGTTTTTTGTTCGAGCCGTTGTACACAAAATATGAATGAGCAGAACACTTCAAGCCTTTCCCAAATGCATTCATTCAAAAGAAATCAACATTAACATTTGAAGGTTGCACCCATTATTAATGAGGAAGCGTAAAGGGAATGTGTTGACTTCTATGTACAATCTGATGAATACACTTGTAGTGCACATACCAAGTTCTTGAAGGTTCACATCAGGAGCAAGAAATGAATTCTCTTTCATCTTGTTGGTATGAATTTATAGAATTTGAAGTCGACCATTTTCATCTGGAAGGCTTATCTCAACTTGAACCTCCAAGCGACCTGGTCTATAAATTTAAAAAATAAAAATAAAAATCAAAGCTATATAATTAAACTTTGCATAACTACTTATTTATTTGATAAATTTTCTATGGAACAACTACATATCTTTCTGAATGTCAACATATGTTCCGTTAGAGCCAACCAGTCATTGTAGCTCCAATTTACTATCAACACATACCAATTTGACTATTAATTTTTCTTTCTTTTTAAGAAAGCGAAATTGAGGTTTAATTGCTAGTTCTTCTCATGCTGCTTATGATATGAGATGATCCACAATAGCAGGAAGCAGTTAAATGATGAGAGAGAGAGAGAGAGAGAGACCTCAAAAAGGCTTCATCAAGCATATCCTTTCTGTTGGTCATTCCAATAAGCAAAACATTATTTAGAGACTCCACTCCATCTATCTGAAAAACTATTGGTCTGTTAGTAAATTGCATAAAATCACTTAGCCTTTGCAATGAATAGGAATATCCAGAAATGCACAAAGTGATAGGGCTGAGAAAAAAGTATATTGATTTTACAGGATTCAGAAGTTATTTAAAAATCGTTACTAACCTTTGTAAGCAGCTGATTCATAATGCTATCATGCACTCCTGTACCATCTCTAGTTGATCCTCTTAACTGAAAATATAAAATAAAGCACATTTAGGAAAAATTTTCCCTATACAACAACCATCTCATATCCAATGTAAATGAAAAATTATTATCCAAATTCCTTCGAAATAACTAACTACCAGCAGAGGCAGAAATGCAACTACAGCCACGTGGTATATTTCTTGGGTGGTCAAGAAGCAAATTTTACCCTAGTGCACTATCCAAATGATAATAAATTATTCCTGGGAGATACAAGCAATATAATTTGGTATGCTATAGCCTTAAAATTAAAGTGGATCCCACTTCTTGCTGCAACTGAAGGATTTATCTCCTTCAAAAATTATTATTACTGTCAACAAAAGGTTGATAAATACAAAAAATTACTATCCATCTGAAAAAATTCATCCTCACAAGAAGTAGAAAAATTACATTGCTACTTAGACATACATTTCCTAAAGTAATTACATAGCCAAAACATCAATACTCCCAGAAAGTAAAGATCGAATTTGGTCAGATCGATAAGAATTTAACTCTAATATATTTTTAACAAAAAATCTATTAGAGAGTAGATGCATCCTAACCATATGTTATTATATGAAAAAAAAAAGTAGAAACAACAATAACAGCAACATTAACAACAATAATTATACTAACCTGTAAAATTAACAGATCATTTCTTTATTTTATTGCAAAAAATAAAAATAAAAGTAAAAATAAAAATAAAAGTAAAATCAAAAGATGCCATCAACAACAAATGCTAAACATTAGTTCACTGAATCCCCACAAGACGTTCAAGAAAAAAGAAAGAAGATTAGCCTGATCCCTACCAGAGCAACAACTGCACTAAATCATTAAATTTTCTGCAAAATAGTATTGAAATTGTTATAGATGGGCATGAACCTTTTCGAGCTCGATGAACGGAACTCTTCCCAAAGTCTCTTGAAATCCAACTCCAATTCATATCCAATCGCCATATCCAAAATGTGATAAAAGGAATGATGAGGAGCCAAACTGAAAGCACAAAACTAAGACGTACAAAGAATTGCACAACATGACAAGCTTTCATTACCATCCCAACTACAAACTCTTGAAAAGGAAGCTAGCTGGAGCATTCTCAGCATAAATAGGTGAAAAGGAAAATGCATGTTTACAAAACTATAAAACAAGATCAGCATGTCAGAGGAAATATATCTGCACCTAGAAAAATGAATTCATCATAAACATGATCAGGAAGAGGGAAAAGCAACAATATACACGTCCTGGCACTTGTAAAATGCAAACCAAAGACACAATCTATTCCATAATAGCATAGAATGCAAAAGGAAATCAAAATACAACAACAACTCACATGTGTTTTTGTTATACCATTATATTTTCACCCCCAAACCGAAGCTCCAAATTTTTAAATTTATTTTTTTAATGCTGATATTCTTAAAATATATATTTTTTAAATCCTGAGATTCATTAAAAGCATGTAATTTATTAGTCTACATACAGTAACTCATTCCGAACTCGTGATCTTAAAAACCGCCAGAAGCCAACAGAAGGGACGCAAAATGAAAGTCACGCATTTCTAAAACATATAGGTGGTACCAAGACATGCTTCTGCAATTGTTTTTTATTTTTTTCAAGATTGCACCTTTTTTATCCTACAAAAAATGAAAAAGAAACTTGAACTCCTCTCTGAATCATTTCCTTGCTCTCTCCCATCAATACTAACAACCAAGTAGTCAAAAATCATCTATTTTCTTCAAATTTTTTAAAAATCATATATTCATTAGAAAAAAAAAATTTTAAATCAATTTTCCAAGAAGTAGCACACAATTCAAGTACACCCATCCGATTCTTCAAGTGTCTTAATCAAATGATTTCACCACAGCCGAGATAATCACCAAAAAAACCCTAGTTTATTAATCTTTCAAAATTTTAAGAAAAAGAGAGACCGAATCGGAGAACCTCGCATTGGCGGGCGTTGCAGTGGTTGAGCCACTGAAGGAGACAATCCTGGTGAACGAACTTGATGCTTCCACTACACGCGCAAGGGTACCGAAGATCCAGTATCTCATGGATTTTGACAGATCCGGCACACGTCCCCTTCTTCCTCCTCCTCATCCTCGTTCCTCGACACGCTCTTCTCTCTCTCTCCTCCTCAACTAGCTTCATCGCTCCACCGATCGACACCGAGGATATCGATGTTGAGGGCCCGGTGGATGAGGAGACATCGGAGGTGAATCGTTTTGGACCCTGATGGCTTTACTATCATGATGCTGCATGTAACTTTCATCGACTCTAACGACGATTCATCAACGTCTGATCTCACGTTCCCACCCTTGTCGGAGCTTGCTCGGAAATTGAAGGTGGAGTGCTTTAGGATAGTAGAGTGGAGGAAGGGATTTAGGAGATTACAGCTAGGGTTGTATCATTTCCTTTATATAGTATTATGAAATTTTAGGAAATCCAAATCTTTTAAAAATTATCAAAATCATCCCCTTGTTCAGTCCTTATATTTTAAAATTTTTTATATACACCATTAGACTAATTTTTTATAATTTTTAGAACACTAAATGTTTTAATTTAATTTTTAAAATAAATTATAATAATTTTTTCATTATTTAAAATGTTATATTATTACAAAATAATTTTTTTGATATTTTTAATTGCTTAATTTTTATCAAAGTAATTAAATAATGTGATTTTTATCACATTGAAATTAAAAAATAATTTTATTTATTTTATAAAATTTCCATTTTTAAAAATTCATTTTTCTAAAATTTAATATTTAAAAATTTATTCTTTTCATACATATAATAATGTTATCTTTAGTTTAAAGATTTTTAAAAATTATATTTAATTTTAGATTAAAAATAAAATTATATTGTTTAATTATATTTAGATAAATTTATTGAAATTTTAAATATTATATTCACATATTTGAAAGACAAAATGAAAAGAAAGAGAAAAATTTGAGAGGGAAAAGAAAAATGTAATTTTCACATACTTGTCAAACTTTTATAAAAATGTGATATATATGTGATTGAATAAAGATGAAAAGTGATAAATAAGATGAATTGATAGGTTTGACTTCTAAGATATAGTTAAATTTATCACTTTTTTAAAAAACTGCCAAATAAAAATGGTGAAGTGACAAATATGTAAAAAATTCTTGTAGTGAGTTTGCTATAGTCTGAGCAGTTTGACTATTAAAAGCCTCTTGCTTTGTAATGAATGAATCTAATATTTCTTCAAGATCCTCGTAAGGTGCATGATCATGAGATTTTTGAAAATTTTGATATGATTGAAAGGGAGATTGGTAAGATTGTGCATGATTATCATTCCTCCAATCAAAATATGAGTGATTTTTCCATCCAAAATTATAGTTTTGTGAGTAAGGATTAGGATTTGACCTTTGAAAAGTGTTTAAAACATTGGTTTGCTCATGGAGACTTTTCCTTAAGGTAGGCACAATTGGACAATATTACAAGTGTGATAGACAATTTCTTGCATAGACCACATTTCTAGGTCCTCGGCTTTTCTAGCTAGAGATGCAAATTTAACATGAAGATCATGATTTTCCCTAAGGTTAAAAATTTCTCTACTAGATGTTCTTGGTACCTCATATGTGCCAACATTATCCCAATTTTAGGCATTTTTTGCTAGTAAGTCTAGGTAATCTTTTGCTTCATCAGGGTCTTTATTTTCAAATTGTCCATTACACATTAATTCTACCATTTGCCTATCTTGATGTGCTAGACCTTCATAGAAAATTAAAACTAGTCTCCATGTTTCCAAACCATGGTGAGGACAAGTATTAAGTAATGCTTTATATCTATTCCAACATTGATAAAAGGTCTTTTCTTGTTTCTGGGTGAAAGTAGTGATTTGCCTTTTGAGAGAATTTATGCTATAGGGAGGAAAGAATTTTTTCAGAAATTGTTGTTGCATTCATCCCATGAGCTAATGGATCCTAGCCTAAGATTTTGTAGCCATGTTTATGCCACAATTTAGGTCACTATAGGTATTGCAAAACTCTTCAAATTCTATCAAGTGCAAATATGGGTTTTCAACACCTAGGCCATGAAAGTGGGGTAAGAATTGAATAAAATCTAGTTCATGGTTAAAATATATTGCATCATGAGGGAAGACTATGCATGATTGTGCACAAGTTCTTATAAGATTTATGTAGTCCATTAATGTTCTTGGTTAGGTATGAGCATGGTTTTTTTCTCTTCAAAGGAGATGAGTGGCTCCTAACAATTCTACCAACTAATGCAAAGAGAAAGAAAGGATGAACACATGCAAGAAAAATAAAAATAGAAATGAGAAAGAAAATACTTACAATTTTGTACACTAGATTTTACCTTCCCCGGCAACGGCGCCAAAAACTTGACACATCCAAAAATATGATTATCTCTTAACTATAAGAGTGTCGAAGTAATAAACTCCGTGATACTGAGGTAGATCCACGAGGAAGACGATTTAACGTTACAAACTAAAAGGTAAGCAAATATGATATGAATGATTTAAATGAATAACAAGATAATATCAACAAATAAAAGTTAAGATGGTAGGCAGTACTACGGACCATTCAAATGTAAAACAAAAAGAAAAGGTGGTAAAGCCATCCATAGAAAGAGGTGGTAAAACCTACAATAGCAAATAAAAGAACAAGTTCATAAATAATAAACGAGAATAAATGAAATACACAAGTAAGAGGAACTAACACAATAACAATGAAAGTGAAGGTTAGGGGATCCACCCTTGATATATCAAATAAGGATAAATAACCCAATTATAACTCAATTAGAATCCACATGTCAAAGAGGTTTCAATTGGAATGTATGTCATTTAAGCCCATTTTAGTCATATGAATTATATTTGTTTTATTACCAATATTTATACCACTTCTTGTAGGGTTCAATCATCCAATGTGCCGATCACCATATGTCTACAACAATTAAGGTTCCTAACTAGACATGTGTCGGTAAGGAAGAACCATATGACATCTAGAAAGGATCCAAGCATTTGATGTGTCAAGGATTGTCTACAATGGATCAAGACCTCCACTTGACGAGTGGTGTCAAGATTGATTAGGGAAATAAATATAAATCATATAAAATAAATAACAAAAGATTATGATTACTAAGCATATATCAAAGGGTTAGAAAATCCTTATTCTCATATCAAGGGTTTCACCATTTCACCTTAGCAAGAGAGAATTTAACAAGACATTATACAAGAAAGAAAATAAATTGCAAAAAGAAAATAACATTAAGAGAACAAAACACAAGAGAGAAAACACAATAATAAGAGATTCAAGCCAAGGCCAAGATGTCCCAATAGATCACAACTCTATTTATAGATACATTCAGGGGCAAACTTGTCAAATTACAAGAGGACAATTGTAAAATATGACAATTTGGATCATCATATGCATCGACTTTGACCACCAATTTCAGCCCCGAATTATTTAGAATTTTGATCATATGTCTTCATCAAAGTTGTAGATATTTCTCTCATCTTTTTAGAACATCTTGCTTTATATGATTTGGATACGTATATCTAGAGATATGGTCAAAATACGAAGGCATGATCAGGCTAGACCGAAACTGCATATTGGTTCACTTCAAGCCCGTTTTCGGTCCACTAAAAGCCCGAATTTCATGATGCTTGTGAAATACGATCTTGTAGATAATTTAATCAGCTTTCCAACAAATCAAGATTTGCACCATTCTGATATAAATAGAAAGTTATGTCCATTTTATCGGACCTGTAACAAAAACCAAAATTAAGATAAAGTTAATTCAAAAGATGCAAAGACTACAAATATGCTTAAGTGGAGGAATTTAATAACACTATTAATATAATTGATGAATTAAGCTCTTATTAAACATACATATTTAAGTGTTCATCATGTTCACGAACTGAACACTGTTTAAAGGCTTTTTTTCTATTTGAGAGAGGACTTCTAAATATTCTTTTGTAGGCTTTCTAGAGAAACATAAAGCACTAAGAAAGAGTGTTGTTCGTAGTGAGAGAGAGTATTGTAACCCTTGTAATCTGTTTTTCTTCATAATGAAATTCTTCTGCAGCCTTCCTAGTGGAGGTAGATTCTTCTTAAACCGAACCACTTAAATCTTGGTGTTGTCTCTTGTGTTTGTTATTGCTTGATTGATGGTTTGCCTTGATATTATCTCTATTATGTTTTGGTTATTGCTTGATTCTTGGGTGGAATTGGTTTGCAACAAAATGAGGTTGGATCTAGAGGAATAAAGACTTCAATAATTTCTTCAACCATTTGAGCAACCTTCTTCATGGTAGGTCTTAGTGATGGATCATCCTGAATGCACCAAATTGCAATCATCGCAAACTCCTCCACCGTATAAATGTCTTCCATTGCTTCCTCATCATTCTCCAATTACAGCTTCAATATCCCTACTTTCAAGCAGTCATATTTGCTAGTATATATTATTTGACATTCTTGTTCTGCATCCAAGTCAAAGTTCCTTCTGTAGCAAATAAGCTCCAGCAATATAATTCCAAAGCTGCAAACATCAACTTTAACTGTGATAGGCAGGTTTTCTATAACTCTGAGCTGCACTGGAAATGGGAGAGAATACGAGAATCAAGTAGACAATATAGAAGTATCAAGTGTAGGGGCCATGCGTGCGGGGTATTATATCTTCTAGGAAAATGGAGATGTCAAACAATAGCTTGAATTATTCACATCAGCAGAACAATAATCTTGAAACCTGAGAGAACATGGAAGATGAAAATTGATTCTTACTACTGTTTGTGATGGAGATGGCACTTTGCTATTGGGGTAGGAGAATCCTATCTTTGTTTGATAACTAATTTTGACATTATATATGAGAAATATTGAACTCTCTCTCTCTCTCTCTCTCTATATATATATATATATAAATCCAATTAATTATAGTTTATTACGTGGTAATTTATTTTCAATGGATTGAGTTTCACATTTGTCAACCTTCTCGTGTACGTTGTGACAGGAAGACTTAGACTTGACAATTATTCCTGTTCTTACTAGACTGCCAAACTAATTATTATTTTTTAATACTATATAAACGGATACAAAAGTTTTGACCTGATCTCAATCCCCAATTCTTTGCCCATATGTTGCATCCAAAGTACCACCAAAGGCGAATCCATTTTGTCTTCTGATTTGTCAAACTTAATGGCTCCTGAAGGCTATATAAAGGCTAGTACAATTAAAGGAAATTCACACTTGAGCCTTGAGCAATTCCTCTCCTAAACACGGTTTCATTTGGAAATTTTGCTCTAAATGCAAAGCCAATTTTTCATTTGATTTGTCAAACTTAATGGCTACTTAAAGCTATATATATAAAGGCTTGTATAATGAAAGAAAATTCACACTTGAGCCTTGAGCAATTCCTCTCCTAAACACGGTTTCATTTGGCAATTTTACTTTATCATTAAATGCAAAGCCAATTTGTCTCTTGATTTGTCAAACCTAATGGCTCCTCAGAGCAATAGAAAGACTTATATAATGAAAGGAAATTCACACTTCAGCCTTTAGCAATTCCTCACCTAAACACGGCCTGATTTGCCAATTTTACTCTCTGTTTTGATTTGTCTCGTCTTTCTCCAATGGCCTTACTTTAGCTTCCCAAATTTTACTTTTCTCATATTACATGTCACTTCGCTTTTTCTCACCTAATATAAATACATCTAACCTATATTGAGTGATACTACTTTTATAAACTATCCGTATAAACTTATTCATACAAACCTATGTAACATTATTTAATGATTGCCACATCATCCATATTAATTAATGTAATTAAAATTTGAAATTCATTTATTCAACAAATCATACACATCAATTTGTATAATTAAGCTTGTAGAGATAGTTTGTAAGAATAGCATTACTCATCTATATTATACACAATAATATATAATAAATACATTGTTCAGTTAATATCCGTATCATTATAACAAGCAAATTAATAAGTTCCTTAATATCTATACTGAACATATATATTTTGTACGTGTGTGAAGGATAACACCAACTTAATTTAAATATTGTAGATACCATAAACTTGCAAAGAGACGAAAACGACTTGTATATATAGGGTGATAAATGGTGCCGTATCTGTTTAGAAAAATCTCGGCTTGCCAGCACGAATATTCCAGTGTCAAGCATAGCTGCATAGGCAACTTCAGTTGTACGTTCAGGTTCAGCAAACCGTATCCCGTTACCTGTTGAATCAGTGAGAATCAATCAACTGGCCATCTGTTGGTGTAACTTCCTTATTAAACAATGTTGCCGATGTGGGTTGACCCCAAATAAGTTGAGATGGCCCAGGTATCTCCAGTATATCATCCGTATGGTAGATTTTTCTCTTGTTCTTATAACTCAAGTCGAAAGACCTCTCAGTCCATCTTTTTCTATAATATGGTATTTTTTTTCTGGAGTTAACGTTGGGATCTGTCAAATTTCAATCCTAAAATTCAACGCTAACAAAGTTGCATTTTGTTTCTAAACTTTCTAGGATCTGGAATGGTTTATAACTCTTCTAAGGAGTACTTTGATCCTATGTAGAAACATTTCCTAATTAAGGTTGAAGATTATTTTCATTGAGGCTTGATTTTCTTTTCTTTAAAAAATTAAAAATTTGATTTATTTTGCTTTTATTTTTGTTTAGTTCAGAAAATTAGGATTATTCGTTTTTTTTTCCCTCAGACTCAGAATTAGTTTAACATAAATAGGATTGTAATGCAAGTTTATTGATGTGCCTATTTTTATCCTTTGGGATTTATCCTCTTCGCGGATCCAATGACTTTTTGTCCTTCTCATGGATTTGACAACTTAAGTTCGAACAAAATCTAGCACTAAACCTTTGTTTATTGTGTCAAGTGCCAACTGAGCTACCTCAATGTCAAATAAATGAATAGTTATCTTAGTTTTCTAAATATTATTTTTTGCTTCCGCTACCCTGCTGCGTAACCCATTTGGAAACTGAATTAAGAGTATATTATTTCAAATCTATGCAACAAACTCCTATAATATTAATGAACATTCTAGCTCATTCGGCCCTCAACTACACAATATTATATTTTTTATTTGTCATGAATGAATAGTTGGAGGGAATTCTCCGAAGAGAAAATGTATTATGGGACATAATTTAGGGCATCTCAAAAACTTATGTTTCAAGGTTTCAAAAGCTTGCAACACTCGACAGTGTTAATCAGTTAGGATAAACTTGTCACACTTCCAAGCTAATTGCTTTGTTACAGGAGGAATAACTTAACTTCAGCAATAGAAAGATTCACAAATATATCCATCAAGATCCCAATTGCTTTATTATGAAGGACTAATTTTAGCACGACTTGACCAAAGATAAAATTTAAACAACATGCATCATAAGCCCTTAAAATGCTGAAGGATTTATACTGAACTGATAAATAAGGTTGGATCCGGAGGAGTAGAGACTTCAACCGCTCATTCCATAATCTGAGCAACTTTCTTTATGGAAGGTCTTAGTGATAGATCCTCCTGTGTGCACCTGATTGCAATCCTCCGAAATTTCTCTACCCTCTTCATATTTCCATTGCCTCCTCATCATTCTTCACCAACAGCTTCAATCTCCGTTCTATCAAGCGAACATATGCCCAGTCCGCGAGTATTATTTGACATTCTTGTTCAGCATCTAAGTCAAGTTCCTTCTGCAGCAAACAAGCTACAGCAGCATAATTCCAAAGCTATAAACATCAACTTTAACAGTGATAGGCAGGTTTTTGAACCATTCAGGCGCCACATAACCTTTGGTTCCCCTTATCCCAGTTGTTGTGTGAGTCTGGTCTACCTTCAAAAGTTTGGCCAAACCAAAATCAGACATTCTTGCTTGAGGCTGTCATCCAAAAGGATATTTTGAGGCTTGATATCACAATGTATGATCTGGTTGCTGCATTCTTCATGCAAGTAAAGCAGCCTTCTGGCATTTCCGAAAGCAATCTGCATCCTTTGGTACCAAGTGGGACTTGAGTTGGCAAAGAGCAAGTTTGCTAACGAGCCATTGCTCATGTATTCATATACAAGAAGGCGGTGTTGCCCCTCGTTGCAGAATCCCAGAAGCTGGACTAAATTCCTGAGATTTTTTCTGCCAATCGCCCTCATTTCTGCTTTGAAATCTCTCTCATCTTCTCTTAGTGTCTTATTTAGCTTCTTGACTGCAGCAATTTTTTGATTCTTAGTTATTAGGACTCCTTCACAAATAGTTCCAAAGGCACCTTTACCCAACTTTTCCTTGAATCCCTCTGTAACTTTCTCTAGCTCTTTGCAGCTGAAAACTTTGCAAGTTCACAGCTGGCAGGTCTTTTTGTTGCTGAATTATCTTCAACTTCCTTCTATTGGAGCGGTAATTGAAAACAAAAGCCACTAGCACTAAGAGGAGAATTAGAAAGACCGAGCTACCCGGTAGTCCTGATAAAATGTAGGTCGATGTTGAATGTTCTTTCTTATCTAAACTGCAGAAGTGGTGGTCCTGGTTTATATATCTTTCCTTCCTTTTATCAAGGATTTTTGGGTCAAACTCGGCTCCGTCCTCCCATTTGGGAGAGGAGAGTTCTTTTTATAACATTTTCGATCCTCAAAATCGATACCAGCACGAAAACAATCACTTAAGCAACTTTTTCTACACCAATTTTCATCCACTCCTGTGATTTGATCATAATCGCCTCTTAACCAGTTCGTATTGGGAATCTCTCTGAATTCAAAAAAATCCATTTGATCAGATGCTTTATCACAACTCTGTGGAACAAAGTTTTGTTTGCATCCCTTCATCTCATCATCTGCATCGATGAAGATGTAACCCGGAGGGCACTGGCAAGTCTTTCTTGAATCAGCTCCCAATGTACACTAGCTATTGAACCGCAAGCTACAGTCCCTAGTTTTGCAAGACTCGCGCAGATGCTTGAGAGTATAGAGGACGAATTGGACCAAGCCATAGACCAGCCCCCAGCTCTTGCATTAGAACTTTTGGGATAGATGTAATTCCTGAACACTGCATCATAGTCCAAAATGGCACTCTGGTAGAAATCTTGAGTCGATATTGGATCTGAAATAATCCCTTGTTGATTGCTTCCATTTATAAGGTAGATATAGCCAGACTGGTTGAAGATCAGATGGGAGCCAAAAAAGGGACCAGAATCGTTAGATGACCAATAGGAAAAGTCAGCAGTTTTAAACAATGGGTATTGAGTGGTTTTTGCTTCAGAGCCCTATCACTTTGTAGTATGAACATATATCTTCCTCTTAATAATTTGTAGGCGAGAAAGAGGCAATGAGTGCAGTGCCTCGATTGATTGTTTGTGTAGGTAGAATTGTGTCTGTTGGGTGATCAAAACTCTCCCATAACTGGGAAGAATCTCGGCCTGCCAGCACAAAGTTTCCAGTGTCAAGCATAGCAGCGTAGGCAACTTCCGTTGCACCTTCGGGTTCGGCAAACCATATCTGCTTGCCTGTTGCATCAGTGAGAATGAAGTGGCTATCTGTTTTAAGTTTCACTTTGGCCCCTCTTTGCACAAGATAATCTCTATTTGCTGACCATACAAGGGTTCTTTCATGTATCTTGTTAAACCAGATGGTTTGTAGGAAGCCACCATTTTTTCCAATTTGCCTGAAGCCAAAGGCAAAATCAGCAGATGGTGATATCCTGGAGGAGCCACTATCATTTGATGCAGTGAGATGTGAGCCCAAAGATATATTCTCACATCTTTGGGCCGCACTGGAAATTGGCGACAATACAAGAATCATGAAGTAGAGAGGATATAGAAATAGAAGAGCCATCCACATGGGGTATTTTATTTTCGAGGAAAATAGATAAGTTAAACAATGGCTATTGATCAATAATTCACATCAAGTTTCCAACAGAACTATAATATTCAAACTTGAGAGAATCTGAAGATGAGAAAGCAATACCTAGTATTGTTTGTGATAAAAATGTTGCCCTTTCCTATGGAGATATGGTCGATATTGTGCAGGAAAATCCTGACTTTGTATTGAGCTCATCTTAACTAATGCAGCTTTCTATTGAACCCTATCGGCTCCTATTTTTAGTCTGTTACGTGTTAATCATTTACAATGGATAGGTTTTTTTTTTTTTTTGGGTCAACCTTCTCATGCACGTAGTATGACTTAAAGAGTGTGTTTGGGGTTGATATGTTTAAGCCAAAAGTTAATCTTGAGCAACCTACAGTCAAAAGGTGTTGGGTGAAATTTACTAAAATCATTTCTTCAAGAATTTGGGCTAATCATATAGACCCCCCCATTGGTTTTAACTTAATTTCATGCATATTCACTGTTTATCATTTTTAATCATTGGATACTCCTCACTTGTCAAATTTTTCGTTAAATATTTGTAATTATGTTAAATATTGAGGCGTATAATGGTCATTTAATAATGTACAATCAATAATATATAAAATAAACTAAATTTTACAAGACTGGGACTCAAACTAGAGACCAAAGCTTTTGCAGCGTTGTTCTACCACCAGGCTACAAGTTCATTTGTGTTTGAAGTCAACAACAACAATACTTAAGCTATATATTAGTCTTCTGCTGCCCAAGCATGACTCATATCTAGCCTACCATTGCAGCAAAACTCACGGCAACACCCACCATTACAGCAGCATCCAATAAATTACTACCAATTCCAAAATGTTGTCAACACTCCAATAGCAATCAAACCCAAATTCTAACACCAACCAAATCCCAGACCGTTGTGCCTCACTAAATTAGGAGGAGATGGAAAGAGCTACCGGTGAAATCGGGTTTAGGAGGAGGAAGCTGCTGAGAAGTGGAGGAGAGGTGAAATCGGGTTTAGGAGGGAAGAAAATAGCCGAAAAAAAGATGAGAGGTGAACGCGGTGGATGGTGGCGCAATTTGGTGGAAAGAGGAGATTGGTGGTGGAGCGATGAAGTGGGGAGGCAGATGAAGGTGGAAGAGGTTTTCCAGCTTGGAAATGGCAGAACCACAGTTGGGAAATGGAGGAGAGGTGCCAGATTTGGGGTGAACAACGGTGAGGAGTGGCAGTGCGCCTAGGAGGAAGCGGAGATGAGAGACAAAGTAAGAGCCAAGAGAGGAGATGAACGATGGGTAAAGGGGAAGAAAAAATAATTTTTTTTAATTTTATGATTAATTAAAGTCATTTTATAACTTGAATGTTGAAAAAGTTTAATTTCTTAAAACCAATGTTATGTTATAATATATAATAAAGTTTGTATGTATTAACATCAAATAAGAATTTGGTCTAGTGGTAATCTTGAAAATTGACTCTAGGATGTTAAAGGTTCAAGTCATACCAATTTTGGCTTTCAAAAAATTTTTGAAGGGTATTTTGGTAAGTTCAATGTATTGGATGGAAAAGTGACATCATTTAACGTCAAATTTGACAGAAGGGCGCTCTCTGATGTATTTCTTAAAAGTGAGGGGTATCCAATGATTAAAAATGGTAAACAGTGAATATGCATGAAATTAAGCCAAAATCAAGGGGGGATCTGTGTGATTAGCCCTCAAGAATTTATATCCCTCCCTCGGCAATTTTGGAAAGCTAGTCTTAGGTAGATTCTGAAAATTGATTTTCAAAAATTGTATTTTAATTATCATTTGTACCCTCATTAATTTTATAAAAAGACAAATTTATTCTCATTAGTTTAAGACTACTAATTATTTAATACATAAAATATAAATAATCTAATTTAATTAAAAATTAATTTCTTGAAAACATTTGATCTAGAAAGTAAAATGCAGATGTCGGACAGTCACCATCATTGGCCACCGGCCACGGGAAAAGTCATGCTTCCGGCGGTAGTGCCACCGCCAAAATGATCGTCGGTAACTTATCTGTGCACCTGCAGTACTTTTCATTAGCAAATTAATTAAAGAATTTTGGCTGAAAAGTTAACGAGTATCGGCCTCTAGAAGGTTTTCGCCGATGAAAAAACGTTGTACACTGTGATAATAGTACTATAAAGACGAAGATCGGCTAACCCTGATCATTTTGGCATTTGTTGTGTCACAGAACATGCTCATTTTCGGTGGCACTGGCAGTGAGCGATTTTAGAATATAGATCAGTACAACAATTTTAAAAGCATGGTTTACAACACACCTCGATTTTTTTACAAAACTAATTTTTCTTATAGAACTGTTACAGCAATCTCAAACAAACCGTTTGGCAATTTCCATAAATTCCAGAGTAGTCTATTATGTTTAAAATTAAGTAAAAACACATACATAAGTTTTGATATGGTCTAGCTTACAAAGTCTTAATTAGACATTCTTCAAGGCACCTCCTCTGATGTATTGACTTTATAAGCTATAGCATACAATACTTATATATTAGTAGCTAAGTTAATTTATATAACATACCAGAATCGTGTCACACGTTTTCATCAGGTAACTATTTGCAACAATAAACAAATATTTAGCTTAGTTCTGTTCAATATATTTGAAATATCTTCCAACAACAAAATTTAACTTTTTCCTCTCTAAAGTTGCGGTTTGAAAAAAAATATATTTTTCATTCTAAACATTCCAAGATTGGGAATAATTATGGATTATTCCCAAGGGCTTTTGATTCTCCGCAACCCTATTTGAAAATTGTAGGGAATTAATAATGGCTGACGTCCAACATACTCCCACCACAGTGAACGTTCAACGACTAGGCTAAGTTAAAGTAGCAGAGATTATCCAACCTACATTAAATGTTTCAATTTTATATTCATGATCTACAGATATTCATTTTCCTAAAATTACATAAGCTTTCACCTCTAACGAGCTCTGCTAATTGTGGCATTGTTATTTTTTTGAGATAATTATAAATAAAGAGAAACATAGAATACATTATAGTCGGTTAAAAATATTGCAATAACCTGTAGAAGTCTCCTGCTTCAAAACATGTTAAGTTCTAATCTTTCTTCTTACTTGCTTTGGTTAATGAGCAAGTGGACACTTTTTTAAAGCCACATGCAGCTATTAAAGAGAATTCTGATTAATTAATCTTGTAAATTAATTTTCACAGTTTCAGGAATGATTTATTGGAATATTTATAATCGATAGAATTAGTTTGCATTTTAGCTAAACTTCTAGGAAGTGCCATAGAGTGTTCAAAACAAGAGAAAGTGTCATGAACTATTGTTAGACGAAAACTAATCATACTTTCATTGTCAAAAAATTTCAATTATGAAAGAAATAAATGTTGTTGGTTCTAGACGTGGCACACATGATATGCGCATTGCACATAAGTATTTTGTCATCATGTGATAAAAAACAATAAATGTGTATATTTTCGTAATCTCATTTATTTTATATAGATATTTTGTATTAGGAGAATTTTAATTAGAATGGGATAAGTTTTGATATGGTATCCTAGTTGAATAGGAAGAAGTTTGGATTTGGTATCCTAGTTGAATAGGAACATTTATATTTGTATTAATTATCTCTTATTAGATTATGATATTATTTAAGTATTCTAGTTTATTTATGAGAGTATATTATCACTTCCTATAATATTTGATTGTTGTCCAAACTTTCCTTATGAATTTTATTGAGAATCTACAGGATCATGACAATAATTACAACTCTTCTTGCCCGTGGATGTAGGTTTGTTATAATCGAACCACGTAAAAATCTTGTTCTGATTTGTATTATTGTTTTCAGTTATATTATCCGTAACTACCATACACTGCAAAAATCAACAAATGCAAAGAAAAGTTTTCCGTTATGAACTTTGACGGATGATCTGAATTACAGTAAAACCTAGATAAATTAATGTTGTTCGGACTATAAAAAATTGTTATATTACTGAGGTTATTTATTTATCAATAAATGAATAATTTATTAATTTATCGATAAATGATTAATTATTAATTTAGGAAGATTTTAATTTATGTTTTAATTACTTGTTATCTATTTTTTTATCATGATTAATTTATGTGTTATAAATTAAAAAAAATGGATCAATGTGGCCAAAATTTAATGGATCACATAAAGTTTTATCTGCTCTACACAATGATAAAATCGCCCACTAATAAAGAGATTATTAAAGGACTAATGATATGTCAGCTGATGATAATAATGATCCATATGATAATTGTGTTTTAGTACATTTTTTCTAAAGAGGCCTTCTATAGTGTGAGCATATATCTTCCTCCTCAATAATTTGTATCCGAATAAAAGCAGTGAGTTCGGTGGCTTGATTAATTATCTGTGTATGTAGAACTGTATCTGTTGTGTTGTGACTTTTGAGCGATTCGCAGAAATGTTTTATCCATGATCTTAACAAAAGTGTGATGAAACAATAAGCAAGGAAATCAAACAAGAAAATAGATATGACAAGTGGCACCAGATTTATAGTGGTTCGGCTAATTAACTCTACGTCCACTTTGGAGATCTCAACAGCAGCTTTATTCCAATCAACAATAAAGAAGAATTACAAGAGTATGAGCAGTAGTTACAAGGATTTCAAACCTTACAACCTTTCTATATAAATACCCCAAAATAATCACCAATCGATGATATATGCTTCCAAGGAAAGACTAATCAAGAAAAACTCACCAGGTACCAGATCTCTAACACAATTATCTCTCTAATAACACCCTAAGGATACCACACCTATGATGTTTGTTTCTAAGAGACTCCTAATCGTGGACCTTCATGATTACTCCCACATGTTGCCAACTTTCTTTATTCCAAGGTGTCTGAAACATTCTCTCTCTTTCTTATCTTCTTGTATTTTTTTTTTCACTCATATGAACAAGGCTCTTATATAGGCCTTTGAGTTTCTTTCCTAGACTAGAAGTAAAATCAAAACTCTTCCTATTTTAGTTTCCTTGTCAAACTATGAGTACCTAAGATTATCTAATTAAAACAAATTGCAATCAAACTCAACTTCCTAGTTTGATACAAATTCCAATTTGTTTTAGTTCTAATATAGAAACAAATCCTATATTGCTTATATTCTAATAAGACAAAACCATTAATAACAATCTCCACCTTGGTTTTATCTTTAACCATGTTGATTCCACGTTGAAGAAGCATTCCTAATTCACATTGTTGTGCAGGCGTGTAACTACCATTATGCGAGAACACAATCTTTCTGTCTGAAGATTACTCATTCCTTGTTTGTTGCGCAGGAGCGCAACTTTTTTGCACGACTTACGCAGGAGCACAACTCGCCTTGCATAGGTGCGCAACGACCTCAGATCTAATCTGAGCTTTCCTTCTCCGTTCCAGCTGCTGCTCTCCACTAGCCCCATAGGGCATTAAGTGTATTTGATTTGGATCAAGTCTAAGCAATGTTTGAACATGCTAATTGTCTTCCCAAACCATTCCAACATTTTTTTCACACACCCCTTTTGTCGTGCTTCATCTATTCCACTAGTATTTGAACCATAAATTGATTTATTTGCCAAATGCTCCACCTTAAGCTCAAATCGCTGTCTCCCATTACTAGCGTTGGATGCTTTTTCATTCTCAATCAGATAATACATACCATTTTTTAATTTTCCCTTCATAACAGTCACAACACCTATAATAATTTCCATGTAGCCATCCTCTATCTTGACTGCATATCCTAGACTATCAAGCACACCAAGAGAAATCAAATTTCTTCTTAACTCAGGGGCATACCTCATATTACTGAGGACACGATCACAGCCATTGAACATCTTGACTTTGATTGAGCCAACCCCAATTGTCTTGCAAGCCTTGTTGTTACCAGGGAGAACATTTCCCTCCACCTTGTTGTCAAAGAACTAAAACCATCCTTTATGTGGACACATATGGAATGAACAACCGAAATCAAGAATCTATTTCTTTTGGCCTTCAATTAATGAATGTACCAAAATCTCACCAAATTCATATCCTCTAAAAGCCATATCTCCATACTCAGACTTCCTATCTCTTTAATGTTTCAATCTTTTTGGACACTCATTTCAAAAATGCCCCAACTTCTTACAGTGATGACACCTTACCTTTGATTTGTCAAACTTCTGAGATAACGATCAATACTTGCCCTTGTTGTATTTGACAGTTAGTGCTTCATTACTGCTCCCAATACTCAATATCTTATTTTCAACCTTTAACTCCATCTCATTGGACCTAATCATAGGTTCCAATTTTTTCATGGTTAAAAAATCACGACCATACTGAAAGGTATCTCTTAGTTGACTATACGCCTTTGGTAAAGAATTCAGCAAGATTGCAGCTTGATTTTCCTCATCGATCTTTTCCTTAATGTTTTCTAGATCAATGACTATTCTATTGAAATCATGAATATTTTCTTCAATGCTCTTTTCCTCTTGCATCTTGAATCCAAACAGTTTCGCCTTTAAATATATTCGATTTGTCAAAGATTTTGTCATGTATAGACTCTCTAACTTCAATTAAATCCCTACTGCAGTTGTCTCCTTTGAAACCTATCTCAATACATTGTCACTCAGATGTAGAATAATGGAACTATACGATGCTCTAACATCTCTTGTTTTTTCTCTTCAATCAACGTAGCTAACAGTTTACTTTCACCACCCAAGGCCTAAGCTACCTTCTGCTGAACTAGCATTAATCTCATCCTTCTACACCAAATACTAAAATCACCCTTGCTATTAAACCCGTTCCATCTCAAATTTTGTTGTAGCCATCTCAAATTCAAGAATCAAAGCTCCGATGCCAGTTGTTATGACTTTTGAGCTATTCACGGAAGCGTTCTATCTGAGATCTTAACAAAAGCATGATGAAATAACAAGCAAAGAAATCAAACAAGAAAATAGAAAGGACAAGCGACACCAGATTTACAGTAGTTCAGCCAATTAAGCTTACATCCACTTTGGAGATATTAGTAGCAACTTTATTCCAATCAATAATAAAGAAGAATTACAAGAACACGAGCAACAATTACAAGGATTTCAAGCCTTACAACCTTCCTATACATATACCCCAAGATAATTATCAATCTATGATATATGCTTCCAAGGAAAGATGAACCAAGAAGAACTCATTGGGCACCAGATCTCTATCATGATTATCTCTCTAACAATAACCCAAATATGAGTGCCCAAGATTATCTTATTAAAACAAAATACAATCAAACTCAACTTCCTAGTTTGATATAAATTCCAATATCTAATCTAGAAACAAATCCTATATTGCCTAATATTCTAATAAGACAAAACCATTAATAACATGTTAGATGATCAAAAATCTCCCATAAATTGGAAGAATCTCGGCTCATCATCACAAAGTTTCCAGTGTCAAGCATAGTAGCATAGGCAACTTCAGTTGTACCTTTAGGTTCAGCAAACCGTATTTGCTTGCCTTTTGAATCAGTGAGAATAAACTTCCCATATGCTTTAAGTTCCACTTTGGACCCTCTTTGCATAAGACTATGTCTATTGGCTAACCATACAATGGTTCTTTTGCGTATTTAGTTAAACTAGATTGCTAGTAAGAAGCCGCCATTGTCTCCAATTCTCCTAAAACCAAAAGAAAAATCACCAGATGGTGATACCCAAGAAGAGCCATCATCATTTGATGCAATGGGAGATGAACCCAAAGATATATTTTTATAACCCTGAGCTGCAATGGAAATTGGAGACGATACAAGAATCAAGAATTAGAGAGGCTATACAAGTCCAAGAGCCATATCATATCCAAAGTATATTCACCTATATATATTCACCAACCAAACTATAATTTTGAAACCTGAAAGTGTCTGCTGAGATATGATCAATATTGTAGGAAAATCTTAACTTTCGTATGCTAACTCATTTCAACAATTTAAATGTGGCTTTATATAGAACTCTGTTAGTGCCTAATAAATAGAGTTTTTTTTTGTCAACCTTCTCAAGTATGAATTATGACTTAGACTTGCTAGTTTCAGTTTTCTTAGTAAAAGCATGCAGTAGTCAATTACGTTTAAAAATACCTCATCACATCCATACAGAAGTTTTGACTTGGTCTACCCTATTGACTGTATAAGCAATAGCATACCATATTATAAAATGATACTAAATACAGAACCAAATTAAACAAACTTAATCGATACAATCGAATATCGCACAAATCCATTAGATATATAAAAATGAAACATAAATTGAAAGTAAATAGTATCATAACTACATATCCATTCAATAGTTTTGTGCCAAATCAGGTTGTATATCTAAAATTATTGAATTATACATTAGTAGCTTAATATTTTAAGCTTTAATAGTTTATATTGATCTACAAGATACTATAATTGATCTATATTAATCCTGTCATAAATCAACTTGGTAATTTTAGTTTTCTTAGCAAAAGCATGTAGTAGTCAATTCTGTTTAATTATACATTATTTACAGAAGTTTTGACTTGGTTTACCTTACAAAAATATTCAATATTAATTCTTGAAAGAACTCTATTACTCTATTGACTGTATAAGTTATAGCATACCATATCATAAAGTTATACTACACATACAAATGACATCGTCAGAGTTACTATTTACTCTGTCGGTTTTGCGAGTTTGGCTATAAGATTTACGTATATTGTAGATCGAAGTATCTTAAACAAACTTTCCTTCTTGAGCCTCTCCAGATTCTGAACGGAAAACGTTTAAATTTACAGAAAACACAATCGAAATTCAGTATTCATTCACCATGAAAGGGCGAGTGAATTGTCACCACCACTACTGTCGCCATCGTCTCAACCCGATCTATAATTATTCTTTCATCACCGACACCTGTTTCGATTACTATCACCTCCATCCACGGCCTTTAATATTACTATTCACTGCCGCTTTTTCTGACAAACAGCGAGTGGGTCGACACCTCTGCCACTGAGTTGTAGATCAAAGAATGCTGGTCAGATTTTTCTTCAGTAGTATCGTCAGATTCCCAGTAAATCTCCTTGTAATTGCGATTCAATTTTCGGTAGGTACTATTCACGACGGCTGTTACTGTTCCTCCAGCGGATACTGTTCACAAACCTGACTAGTTTGCTCCTCGAGCTATTCCACGCACGTTTGCTTTTTGGCTGCCCCCTAGATTCCTTACAGATCATCAAAATCCAAAGAGTGACGTCAAACGTGCAAGCCACTGTTCACTATTCACCCAACCAGAACTATTTATCAGTACATTCATGCTCGATCTGGTGACTGGTATGCACTCCTTCTATTACAATTTCACTTTAGAATTGTTGTGAATTTGCTATCTTGCGTGCATTTGGTTGCTTTGATTGTTGGTTGGATTTTTGGAGTTTTTGGAGTTGATTTGGGTTGATTGCTACAGGTTGAAGTTTTTTCCACTATTTTCACCACACTTTTCCTAGCCTGTACCACACCATTCCCACCATGGCCACCCTCGCCCCTACCAAATTTAACCAACCCCAACGTCTACCTCGTGACATTCAAACACGTCCATCTGCTCGAAACAACACCCACACACAATCCTTACCTAAACCACCCGGCTCTTGGGCCGACAGGGTTCGGGTTACTGAGGCCAACACTAGATTTCATCTTGACTCAATAGCCCAGAAGGTTCCGGGTTCGATTCTTGAGCTTCCTGATGATTTAGTTGATGATGCAGGGGTTGATTGGTTGCGCTGTATTGTGGAATTTTTTTCGGGGTATACTATGCCTTTCCATGCTGCAAGTTCCATTGCTATACGTGCATGGAAGTCTAGTGATTTGGAGGATGTCCGCTCTACTGGGACTGGTTTCTTGATATTCAGATTTAGAACGGTAGAGGAGGTTTATGATATTTTAGAAAGAGGGCCTTGGATGTTTGGTAGGAAGCACATTATTCTGCAACAATGGAATCCTCATTTTTCTTTTGATCAGAGTAGGATTACCAGAATCCCAGTCTGGGTTCGATTGCATGGACTACCATTTCCATTATGGTCAGCTAAAGTACTCAGTGCTATTTCTAGTATGGTTGGTCGACCATTATCATGTGACAGGATGACTTATGAGCACACTCGGTTATCCTATGCCAGGGTTTGTGTTGAGATAGATGCAGACCATTCTCCAGTGCAGGACTTTGAGATCCGGTGTAAACTATCTTTTGAACCTATCAAGATCAGAGTGGAATATGAATGGAAACCAAAACGCTGCTCCAAGTGTTGTTTATTTGGCCATGCCTATCCTGTGCCTGTCATGTATTCTTCTTCTAGAGAGGCCGAGGCACCAGATACTACTACAGCCCTTGTCTTGTGAGACAATGGGAAGACGGATGACCCTTCTATTGCAGCAGCAGTCCATATTGAGACTGGTCAGGATCCGGCTATTACTACAGACGTAACTCTAGTTCTGCAAGACAAAAGTAAACTTACTGCCACTGGCTCGGGTTCTGAGTTTGCTTCTGATTCTGATTCACTATCTCCTATTGAGGATCACCAGGATCATATTTTGAATGGCTCTTCTATCCCTATAGTTGATTCTGATCCTTCAGGGATTGCTCATTCAGAAAAGTTTGTTGCTCCGGATCCTCTTGCTTCTACTGAGACAGCTTCAGACAGTCGACCACCTATTGGTAAGGCTAAAAAAGGTCATAATAAGAAGGGTGGCAATGGAGGTAAAGGGGGCGTGCGCCCCCGATGATTTCTTTATTGAGTTCTGAAATTTTTCCAACTTCCTATGATAGGAAGTTGAAAAATTAGAGGCCTTAATAGCTTCTCTACGCAGCGGACAGTTAAAAACTGGATTTCTAAGTATTCTTTGGGTTTGATTGGTCTTTTGGAGACTAAGGTTAATCAGCAACGCCTTACTTCAGTTGTTTCGGATATTTGTCCTTCTTGGAAGTTCTTATCCAATGCCACTGAGTTAATTGCTTCTAGAGTTTTGGTGTGTTGGGATCCTACTTTATACAGTTTAAGTGGTCTACAGCTTTCTCCATAGTGGATCGTTTGTCGAGCTACCAGATTATTAGATGGGGTTTCTTTTGGTCTGATTTTTGTTTATGGTTCTAATGATCCGGGTGTTCGTCGATAATTGTGGGACTTTATCAGAGCTCAGTCCATGGTTTTTGGTGACTTACCTTGGTTGGCATTGGGTGATTTCAATGCGATTTTACACTCTTCGGATAGAGTTGGTGGGGATCAGGCTTGGCGCGGTTACATGGATGATTTTGGACAATGTGTACAGGATACAGTGTTGATCAGGGTACCATCTTTTGGGCTTCGGTATACTTGGCATAATGGGCAGCAGGGAGATGATACTATTCTTAGAACTCTTGATTGGAGTTTTGGTAGTGCTTTATGGTTCTTGACTTGGCCAAACACAACTTCTGAAGTTCTTCCACGAGATGCTTCTGATCACAGTGCTTTGGTCATCAGGTTTGGAGATCAACGTAGTTAGACCTCCAATCCCTTTAAATTTTTGAACTTTTGGGCTGACCGAGAGGATTTCTTGGAGATTGTTCAGAGAGTATGGTCTATGCCTATAGATGGGGATCCTATGTTTTGAGTCACACAGAAATTGGGTTTGTTGAAACGTGAGTTTAAGACTTTGCATGCCAAGGCTTCTAGTCACATCTCTGGTAGGGTCATTGAGGCTAGGGCTCAGTGGGCCGCAGCTCAGGCTGCTCTTGATGAGAGCCCTTATTCCCCAGATTGTATTTTGGCTGAGAGGGATTTTGCTAAGCACCATTCTCAGTTGTGCAGGGACGAGGAGGCTTTCTTTCGGCAACGGTCAAGGATTCAATGGCTCTCTTTGGGGGATCAGAATACCAAGTTCTTTCACAAGTATCTGATCCACAGACAGGTCAGAAATCGGATTCATCAGCTTGAGGATGAGGATGGTACTATCGTTACAGATCGAGGTGACTTAGGTCATCTAGCTGTAAGGTATTTTCAGAAATTGCTTACAGCTCCTTCTCGACCTTCTATTGTAGATGCTTCTCGGTTTTTCTCTAGAAGAGTTTCTGAGGAGATGCTGCCTTCTTTGGTGTGCCTTATTACTGATGATGAGATCAGGTCAGCTTTATTCTCGATTCTCGATGATAAAGCTCCAAGGCCGAATGGGTACACCTCTCTATTCTTTAAGAGGGCTTGGGACATTATTAGTGTCGAGTTTAAGGCTACTGTGCGCTACTTCTTTGCGACTTGTCGGATGCCGAAGTGTGTTAATGCAACTAGGGTTGCCTTGGTCTCCAAGGTTGAGACTCCGAGGACTATGAGTGACTTTCAACCAATCTCTTACTGTAATGTACTCTTCAAGTGCATCTCCAAAGTGATTGTGAATAGGTTTAAACCAGTTTTACCTGATGTAATTGGGAGTTTACAGTCTGCTTTTGTCCCAGGTCGGAGGATCTCTGATGCCATCCTATTGACTTAAGAGCTCATGCATAATTATCATCTTGGGTGCTCGCCTCCCCGGTGTGCTTTAAAGGTGGATATTCGCAAAGCTTTTGATACTGTTAGTTGGGATTTCATTCTTTTGGGGTTAAAGACGATCGGTATTCCAGAGTGTATGGTTCAATGGATCGCGATGTGCATGTCTTCTACACATTTCTCTATTTTTTAAATAGAGAATTTAATGATTTTTTTCCCACCTCCAGAGGAGTTCGACGGGGTGATCCGTTGTCACCATACGTTTTTGTGTTGGCAATGGAGGGTTTGAATGGTATTCTTCGGGAGGCTTCTCAGAGGCCTGGTTTCCGATATCATTGGAGATGTCAGCAGGTCTCTCTCACTCATCTTTATTTTGCAGATGATCTTATGGTTTTTTGTAGGGCAGATGCGGGCTCTGTTAGTGTAGTTCGTAATGCTTTGTAGGAGTTTACAGAGCTCTCTGGTTTAGTGATGAATTCTGCCAAGAGTCATATATTCTTTTCTGGAGTCAATGATGAGGACCGAACTGTGTTGTAGGCCATCTTGGGTTTTCAAGTGGGGAGTCTGCCAGTTAGATATTTGGGAGTGCCTCAAATTAGTACCAGATTGCGCCCTTCAAATTGTACTCCATTGATAGAACGGATTCTATCAAGGGTCAGGTTATGGACATCTGCTATGTTGACTTATGCTGGCCGTCTTCAGTTAATCAAGTCGGTACTTTTTTCCATACAGGTCTATTGGTCATCCATATTCATATTGCCGGCAACTGTGGTGCGGAAGATTGAGGGTATTCTGGCTGCTTTCCTGTGGAGAAGGACCTCTTTGTCTCGTTCTGGGGCCAAAGTAGTTTGGGATTCGGTTTGCTATCCGTTAAAGGAAGGAGGATTGGGAATTAAGCGAGTAAAGGAATGGAATCAGGCCGCTATTCTAAAGCATGTTTGGAGACTTCTTTCTTGCACGTTCGGTCTTTTCTGCCACAGTTTATTTTCTATGGTATGAGAGGAATGATCGTGTGTATCAGCAGCGTCGTCGGACTTGTCGTCAGGTGATTGATGAGATTTTTACCTTGGTTCACTCTCGGCTTCTAACCTTGGAGGCCAAGTATGTGATCACTCCTCAACTTCGTGCCATATGGGGTCTTCATCATTAGTTTGTTTTCTTGGACTTTATTTTGCTAGATTGGGCTAATACGCCCTTTTGTTTTTATTGTTTGAGTGATCTTGGCTATGTTGTGGTTGGTTTTGGGCCTATGCGCAATCGTTTTGTCTGCGGCCTTTGACTTTTATTCTATTTATTCGTTTGAAGCCTTTGGGCTTTGTTATTTCCTTTTGGACTTGTGAGTACTAAATACTCTTCTTGGGGTATGCCCCTCGTATATTGTACTATCTTTTTTCTTTTTATGTGAATAGTAATTTTTTTCAAAAAAAATAAACAACTTAATTGATATAACCGAATATGGTACAAATTCATTAGATGTATAAAAATTAAAAATAAATTGAAAGTAAATGGTATCATAACTACG
Organism: Boswellia sacra; assembly: GCA_013180625.2. Classification (NCBI taxonomy): domain Eukaryota; kingdom Viridiplantae; phylum Streptophyta; class Magnoliopsida; order Sapindales; family Burseraceae; genus Boswellia; species Boswellia sacra. The sequence goes on along the minus strand of SNVD02003109.1, from coordinate 88,721 downwards.
CAGATTTTGATAGTTTTGTGTCAGGTTATATATATATAATTATTGAATTAAATATTAGTAGTTTTATAGTTTTTGTAACCCAAATCCACCACATTTTTATTATGCAACTCTCTGCAATAAACATATATTTTGTATGTGTGGAGTGTACTACCAACTCCTAAAGATTGAAGCTTGTGAAATGAGCTCAATTTTGCCTAGATGATGTTATTTTTTATAAGAATTAAGTCTTAGCTAAAGACATATGAAGTGTTGGTTGATATCTGTATATATACGATATTATTGAGTCTTACATTTTTAAGCGACAATTTAGCAATTAGGTTTATAGTAAACATATAAAAAAAATCCCTTAAAGTTGGTTTTTTAGAGTGAGTTTTTCCAATAGTGAAATTTCATTAATTTTAACTTTTTCCAATCCTAAGTTGATGTCTGAATTCTGAAAGAAATGTTTTTATAAGTAGTTAGCGATATGAAAAGCATGCAAATACAAGGTGGCATACAAAGAACATGCATGACAATTACTAATTAAACCGGCAAAGCATTAAATTTCCATTCTAAACTTTCTAGGACTCGGAATAATGATTAGTCTGCTGAGCACACTTTCGATCCTCCGCCATAGCCTTACTTTGAAAATTTTAGCGATTAATGTTTGACGTGCAACACATTCCAAAGCATGTTGAATGTTGAATAGCCAGGATAAGGTGAAGTAGCAAAGAAAGCTAGAGATTGTTCAAGCTGTACAATGTTCCAATTATTCTTGTATTGCCATAGAAATTCATTTACTGAAATTAGAGATTTTTTCACGTTTCACCAGCTCTACTATTTGTGGCACTGTGAATTTGTGAGAAATTTATGAAAGAGAAGCATAGTATACATTGTAGTAGGTTATAAATATTACAATAACTTTTAGAATTCTCCAGCTAGCTACTTCAGAACATATTAAGTTCTAATTTCTTACTTGCTTTGCTTGATGAGCAAGTGATTCTTTTTTAAACACGCATGCAGCTATTGGAGAGAATTATGATTAATTAATCTTTTGAAATTTTAGGTACAGTTTCAGGAATGATTATTCTTGGAAAGCTTTATAATCCGTAGAGTTTAGTTTGTATATGTTTTCTAGGAAGTGCCATGCATTGTCCAAAACAAAAGAAGGTGTCAGAAAAGTGTTACAGGAGAGCTGATCGTATTTTCATTATTCTCAAGAAAATTCAATTATGAACAGAAATTAATGCAAAGAAAAAAATTTCTGTTCTGATCACCTTCCAGGATGATCTGAATTATATTTATTGATCCTTAAATATCTTGCATGGAACTGTCGTTGAAAGCATGCATGCATTTCTATTTGAGAACAGAACTTTAAATCTTCTGAAAACCCACCTAGAAAGCTTAAGAGAATATTATTTGACGTGCAACACACTCAACGAATAATGGAAATGAACAACCAGGCTTGTATGTATGAAGGGATAATTTAAAGCATTACAGAGCATCATCTAATGGGTTTCAGAAGCTCTTTAATTACCACCAACTAGGTTCCTATTGTAACGCCTCATATCTTTAACATTTTCATTACATAGCCGATCTGGTTGCTACGAAAATTACATCCGAATTTTTTTTTTAATATAACTTGTCTGATCAATACCACATCAATTATCCAAAATAAATTCTTCATATAATATCACGTGCATAGCCGTTACAATAGTATTACAATACTTCACATTAGCTACCTAGTAAGCATACCATAGTTTAGAAGCTTCGATTCAACTTTACTTCGAATTAAATCTAAAACTATCTCTTCACTTGATCGTTCAAATATACACAAACTCCAATAACTCCATATCCAATCTTTCTAACCCTATCACTCAAACCGCTTTGCAAAAATATTGATGACGAGAGGTAAGCCATTAACTCGTTAAGCATAATCAATCCTAACATGTTGTTATATTAAAAACCTTTTATGAATTATAGATATTTAGTAATCATAATGACATAATCTTATACTTCAACATAACTTTATCGGAGGCCATATAAAATAATCAACATAACTAACTATAAACTGTCAACTTAATAAATAATACTCATATTAGTGCAAAGAAAGAGAAAACATAAAAATCAAATTTTGTCATAACAAAATATCATATCAATTCTCGTAAAACATACAAAATAGGATAATTAACTCAAACTATCGTAATTTAATAAAAGCATTAAATCATGATCATAAAACGTAGTTTCATAGTAACTCATAAAACACATATTCATAGGAGCTGAAATATTATCAGAAAACACAATTTCATAGTAGCTCATATCACTCAGTCATATTATATCAGAGGATCAATTCACGATCAAACATATCGTATCATATTTGTGTGCATTATAACATAAATCCAGCTGGAACCAGAACATATCATCTCATCTACATGTGGCACTTTGTACTATGTGTGGCACTTCATGCTTCCCACACAATCTCAAGAGGTGGCCCCCATATAGCCATATCATAACATATAAGGGTGCTATGGACGATGAGCCAAAATTCTTTTCTTAGTATAACTTATAGTGTGAAATATTGATTTTAGAAATCTTATAAATTCCAAAATACTTAAAATAATCCTTTACATAATAATTCCATTTATAAACTTTATTTCTTAAACAAATAATTTCTTAGAAAATATTTAAAACCAAGATAATTGATTTCGAAAACATTTTAGAGGAACGTTAAAATATAATGTTTCATAGACCTTAACCTTTTGATAGAATTAAATAATTAAATGAAAGCAACTTTTAGAAAACAATTTACTTTTTTAAATATTTAACTTAATAAAATTGAAAAGATCTTTGTTGTTTAGATGCCAGATTTATAGAAAACTATTTTCCATTTACGAAAAGCTCTAGAACTTAAATTTCAGAATTGTAACGGTTTTCTCATATATCAAATAAAGCACATTAATGTGAATGTCACTTACTTAAATACTAATTTCAAAATACTGATAAAAACATGTATTTTTGTTTTATGAAAGCTATACCTTATATGCAAATAAAAGTTTCTATATTCATAGAATACATGTAAGCATAAAATATTTATTTGAAACTATCAAAGACTTTTATGTATTATTCAAAACTACTATTGAAAGCACCATAATTTTATTTTAGTAAGGACAACTTTATTTACAATAATTAATTGTAAAAACATATATAGGAAGCTTTGAAATTGTAGTTTTTGATACTTAATTATAACAAAATGCATATGTTATAAAACATACTTACATAGATAAGACATGTAACATAAGAATTATTTCTACTTCCAAATAATTCGTAAATAATAACTTTTCATTACAAAAAATATTTCTAATTATGCATATAAACTGATCGTAGTAAATATGATTATACTTACCTCATACTTGCAGACCATATATCATATATCTTTTAGTCACCCATCCGACATCTCTCAATCGTCTAACAAAAAATTGAAACATAATTCGAACATGTCATTGTCCATCACAATTTCTCATCAAATACAAAAACTCTTATTCCAACTCAAAACCTGATTCAGTCTCTTCGATGACAACGTAAACAAATTCTTTCTTATACAACTAAAGAGTCATCATCTCCATACCAAATGAACCAAAGATCTCATAGTTAATATGCTCGAATTAACATAATAAGAATACCAAAATTTATCTCATAAAATTAGGCTTGGGCATTTGCCCCATTGGGTCCGGGGCCCCGGTCGGACCCGGTCCAATGGGGCGGGTCTGGACCCGCCCCGAAGCCTCATAGGGGCGGGTCTGGGGCAAAATTTTTTTGCCCCGGCCGGGGCGGGTCCGGGTCCGGGTCCAACGCTTGGACCCGTAGACCCGCCCCGCCCCGCAAGGTTCAAGGGTGTGTTTCTAAAATTTTAAAATTTTAGGACTGTGATGTAATTTTTTAGGTTATATTTGTTAAACTTTTTTTATATATAAATTCTTAATAATTTTACAACCAATGCAAATACTTTAATAAAAATTACATTTTAATTAATAATTAACATCTTTTAATATATTAACATCAATTTAGTCATGTTATAATGACAAAATAAAATATTTGTATTTTATAATAATTGAATTTGTATAATATATACAATCTTAATATAGATTATTAAGTCCTAATTAAATTATTGTAATATTAACAAGATTATTTTTAAAATATATATCTTTAATATAATCAATATATTATTTTCTAAATATGTAAATAGAAATATGATAAAAATAATCTTAAAACCTTAAACATATGATTTTTTATAATTTAAATTAATTAAGTAAATTAGGAATGTTTTATAAATACATAATGTTAATTAATTGATATATGCCAATCATATTATTACTATTATTAGATTGAAACTAAATCAACATGCTATTAAAAAATTATTTAGTTGTATTATCAACTATTTAAAAAATTATCAATTAACTAGTTTACAAGTAATAATACACTTTGAACATTATTTTTAATAAAGTATGTAACATTATTACTAATATAATCAAATGGCAATTAATGGTAATTAAATATTTGTATTTTATAGTAATTAAATTTGTATAATATATACAATCTTGATATAGATTACTAAGTATTAATTAAATTATTGCAATATTAACAAGATTATTTTAAAAATGTATATCTTTAATATAATCAATATATTACTTTCTAAATATGTAAATAGAAATATGATAAAAATAATCTTATAACCTTAAATATATGATTTATCGTAAATTGGTAATTTAAATTAATTAATTAAATTATCAATGTTTCATAAATATATATAATGTTAATTAATTAGTATATACCAATCATATTATTACTATTATTATATTAAAATTAAATCAACATACTATTGAAAAATTATTTAATTGTATTATCAACTATTTGAAAAAATATTAATTAACTAGTTTACAAGAATAATACACTTTTAACATTATTTTTAATAAAGTATATAACATTATTGCTAATAAAATCAAATAGTAATTAAATATTTTTATATAGTAATTAAATTTGTATAACATCTACAATCTTAATATAGATTACTAAGTACTAATTAAATTATTGTAATACTACCAGGATTATTTTAGAAATGTATATCTTTAATATAATCAATATATTACTTTCTAAATATGTAAATAGAAATATGATAAAAATAATCTTATAACTTTAAATATATGATTTATATTAATTTTAATTGATTAATTAAATTATTAATGTTTCATGAATATTTATAATATTAATTAATTAGCATACACCAATCATATTATTACTATTATTAGATTGAAATTAAATCAACATGCCATTAAAAAATTATTTAATTATATTATCAATTATTTTAAAATTTATCAATTAACTAATTTACAAGCAACAATACACTTTTAACATATTTTTAATAGAGTATATAACATTATTATTAATAAAATCAAGTATTAATATACAACCATTTTAATTTTAGTTTAAAGATTTATTATTTTTATGTTGTTAAAAAATGATCATAGTTATAAATGATATGATGAGAAATTGATAAGGGAGTTATTTGTAAAAATGTAAATGTTATAGGGGATGAAATCGTAAAAATATAAAGATTATAGGGGTGTTATGTAATATTTTAAATATGGGCGGGGCGGGGCGGGGCGGGTATGGATCCGCTGAAAATTTTTTTGCCCCGCCCCGCCCCGCCCCGCAAAGGGGCAATGGGGCGGGGCGGGGCAAAAAAAATTTCAGCGGGGCGGGGCTGGATACTTGCCGCCCCGTACCCGCCCCGCCCCGGTTCCAAGCCTACATAAAATCTCTTAAGTTTAAAATCTCCAAACTGTCATTCCCAGTTGCAAAACTTCCACCTTTTAACCAAAACAACGAAAATTCTACCATTTTTAATAAATTATCTAACCCCCAAGGTTTCCAATATCTTATAGAGACAGAGTAGACATTTTAATATTGGAACACAAAAAGTATCAAAATATTTTGGATTCGAAATAATCTTTTAAAGAAATCATAATTTAAGAAATATCAATTCTAGTCGTTAGATTACAAAATTGACATCCATTACTTTGTAAATACGAAATAATTTGCCATTAATTTGTAAAATCATGAAAACATTCAGAATGAAACTTAACATGCCAAAAAGAATTATTTAAAAGCTCATAACTTTCTAAAAATTATAACTAACTCAAAATCAAATTTGTACTTTTAACATTCGGTTGAAAATATTAAAATTCAAAATTTCATAGTCTTATTTTAAAAATCATTAAAAATAAATTACTCAATGTTTTTCAATGAAACTAATTTTAAAATAACTATTTTCATGTCTATTATAATATATAAAAATGTTAGAACAAAAATCAATTTGAAGGCATACTTATAATTTTCAAAAATTTAGAGAGTCGGTTTAAAATAAATATTTTCATAATCTTGTTGCCAAATTTAAAAATTCATGAAAAATCTTATCTTTTATATTTTTGTCTAAAATAAATTTTAAAATAATCCTTGGTACATATATTTGAATGTATAAAACATGGAATTTGAAATCAGTGTGTGAAGAAACCTATACACCTGATAATAGTCTATTATCTCATGTAAATTTTGTAAATCGAGTTCTTCGACATCAAACTCCAACCACTTACCAAATCCCACAAATCTAATATAATTTAATATTAAATCATTAAAAAATCAACCATCAGATAACTTATAAATCATCATGTCACACCCAATGAATCCAACAAAATATAAATTCTTGAACTTAGTTCTAATCTTGGCACTTCAAACCAGAACAACACCCAATCTCAATCAGAATCAAAATCATCTCAGATTAATAGTGTTCCACACTTATGTAGGCTGTTTCAGTAATTTTCTTATGAAGTTTTTCTATTAAAAATATTTTCGAACAAATTTATATTTTGAGTACAAAAATTCTACCAAACAGTATCTGACAATGAGTCAAGGTATTTTGACAATTTTTATAAATTTTGATACGGATCAAAACCAAATCAAAATTTGCAAAAACACTATATACATAAAAAATATCAAGATTATTAAATTTCAAAATTTTTTAACAATGTTTGGATGGGTAAAGAAATTTCTGAATTCGGTTAATCAAACAGAACAATTTAAATTCAAGTTTAACAGTGTTGTTTCGAAAATCTACAAAAAAATTGAAATCATAATCATTTTGGATGAAACAAAATTCATATGAAACTTGAAGATCTATAGTTTCTCTGATAAAAATCATGAGTTCAAAATCATAAATTAAATAAACACAAAAATTTGTGAACAACCTACTATCTTGATAACTCAGTCAATGATCACCAATCACTATGAAACCCTAACCTTCTTATCATATAAATATATTACAAGCACCCACTTCTAAATCCATCAAAATTTTGATTAGATACCTTAGCATACAGCCCACATCAAACTAAACCTCAATTCATTTCATAATAAATAATGAGTAGAAAATAATATTATTACCGTGTCTAAAATCCAACTTTATTGAATTTCTTTTTTATCCAAGCTCTTCATCTCCAAGCTCCCATATGTTTGCTTCAATGTTGAACTCCTATTTTTCCTCTTGGTTTTCACGTTAAAGGGGTTGAAACCCGCAACATAATTAAAAGGAAAAATACGTACGAGATAGAAAATAGTTTATTTCTTTTTTTTTTTTTGTTAAATGATATGTATAACCACCATAATCTTCTCTTAAATAATCACCTATATTAATTTCCACTCATAAGGCAACTTCCTAAATAAAATAAATCACTTAAATCTCCAATTTATTTCCAATAAATGCTAACACTTGATTTTATCCTTCAATAATTATCCAAAACAACTCTTCTAAATCAAATCATAAGTATTCCAATCAATTTTGAATTACCATTAATATATCAATCTTCCAACAATCAACTAAATCTTCTCCCCTTATAAAACCAATAATAATTTTCCTTACTTGCAACCATAAATTGTGTTCATGTTCCATTCAAATCAACCCATATAATTTTCTTCAAATTTTAATGGACAGAATTTTTGGGTGTAACACCTATAATCCTACATTCAAATTGAAAAATAATATAATAATTTTTACCAGCTTTGTTTGGTGTAGCATCGTAAATTGAGAAGCGAATGGAGCATAAAGTTATAGATTAATAGTAATTAGTTGTAACTACTGTAAGAAACTGCAAAACTTTCTCGCTTTTAACCAATAATTGTCTAACCTTCTTACTCACTTTGCTTAATGCACAAGTGATGGATGCTTCTAATTAAACCATTATGCACTTTTCGCTCAACTCTCTTAACCTATTTCATGGAAATAATTAAAATCAATTATGAATGATTTGCGGGTATTGTAACACGGGGAAAGGCTGACAAAGCTTAAAACGAAGAGTCTAATTTAATAGAGGTTTCTAAAAGCCCAGGGCTGGAGGATGTTTTTAAACAACTGGTTAATTTGCTTTTGACATATAAAATTTTTAAAATACCCTCCATTAAAATTTTAAAAGGTAAAATTACCCTTATCAATTAAACCTAAAAACCAAAAACTATTATATAATTATATTACAAATTTAGTAAAATTTAAAAAAAAAAAGAAAAGAAAAGAAAATGTCATTAGACAATGATATCGTCAATCACCAATCGTTGCCCCTAAGTACATCTATAGCTATACTGTTAACATTAAAATGACTGGAACAAGTCGATTTATATGATAGATAGTTTCCGCATATGATACGAAGTTTGGCCACAAAAGATTGTGAAAGTTTATCATATCTTTATCTCGATCATAATTACTCAAGCTTATTTGTTTATTAATTGTTAGAGGTGTTATTGGAAATTTGTTTAATTTTTTTTGGAATATTAATATTTAATAACATTTTATTTTATTCTTAATGCTTACTAACATTAATAAAATATTTTTTAAAACATTTTAAAATTATTTTTATGAAATAAAGGCTATTTCATGATTTAAATTCAACAACACTTTTTTTAAAGTTGACAAATCAATTATTTCTATTGTGCTTCTAAAAAGAACAAACAATTTTTAAAATTTAATTTAACAAACACTACTTAAAAAGTATCGCAAGTTGATTATTTCTACAAAATGGTAGAAGCAACGTATTTCTTAAGTTAAACAACCTAGACTAGCCCTAGGGCTTGACAATGTATAATAGTTCTAACAATATTTATAATCCATTCGCCAAAAACAAAAGCAAAAAGAAAAAACAAAACAAAACAAATTAAAAAGGGTTAATACTGAAGTATTTATCTTGAACTGATAAATGAGGTTGGATATGGAGGAATAGAAACCTCAATGGTTCCTTCCATCATCTGAGCAACTTTCTTCATGATCGGTCTTAGTGATGGATCCTCCTCAATGCACCAGATTGCGATCACAAACTTCCCCACCCTCTTCATGTCTTCCATTGCCTCATCATCATTCTCCACTAACAGGTTCAATTTCCTTTCTTTCAAGCATTCATATGCCCATTCCACAAGTATTATTTAACACTCTTGTTCTGCATACAACTCAAAGTTCCTTCTGTATCAAACAAGCTCCAGTAACATATTGCCAAAGCTGTAAACATCAACTTTAACAGTGATAGGCAGGTTTTTTAACCATTAGGTGCTACGTACCGTTTTGTTCCCCTTATCCCAGTTGTGGTGTGAGTCAGTTCTACCTTCAAAAGCTTGGCCAAACCAAAATCAGAAATTGTTGTTGTGAGACTGTCATTTAGAAGGATATTTTGAGGCTTGATATCATAATGTATGATCTGGTTGCTGCATTCTTCATGCAAGTAAAGCAGCCTCTAGCAGTTCCAAAAGCAATGTGCATCCTTCTGTGCCAAGTGGGTCTTGAGTTATCAAAGACCAAGTTTGCTAACAAGTCATTGCTCATGTATTCATACACAAGAAGCCGTTATTGCCCCTCGTTGCAGAATCCCAGGAGCTGGACTAAATTCTTGTGATTTGTTCGGCGAATTGGCCTCATTTCTGCTTTGAACTCTTGCTCACCTTCTCTTAGTGTCTTGTTAAGCTTCTTGATTGCTGCAATTCCTTGATTTTCAGTTGCTACGACTCCTTGATAAATAGTTCCAAAAGTACCTTTACCCATCTCCTCCTTGAATCCCTCTATGACTTCCTCTAGCTCTTTGGAGCTGAAATTTTGCATGTTCACATACTACATATATAACTGCGCTCTGGTAACAGCCTTGTGCGGATATTGGATTTGAAAATATCCCAAATATCCCTTGTCGATTGCGTCCATTTATAAGGTATATTTAGCCCGACTGGTTGAAGAACATTCGGGAGCCATTAAACGGATCTGAACTTTTAGATGGCCAATACGAGATGTCAGCTGGTTAAAACAATGGGTATTTTGTGGTTTTTAGGTTCAAAACCCCGTCAGTTTTTAGTATTGTTAGCAATTATATGTGGGGTAATTTTGTAATATTACAGTTGAGGGTATTCTTGCAACTCTACTATGTAAGTGTTATGTAATCAGTTCGGCAGTTAAGAATAATAGAATGAATTCTTTCTTTTACTAAAGTCAACTTGGTATCAGAGCTTCGATCCAAATGGGAGAGCCTGTGAGTAATCTTCCAGGAAACTTTCATTTTCCTAGAAACTTCTTTTTTCTTGGAAACACAATGTCTTAAGATCCTGCTTTAACAAATCTAGCGGTCAATCCTTCTTCTTCTTCCTCTTTGATGAGTCCACTACTGTCAACAACTCTTCCTACTATTCTTCCAACCTCATCAAGTTTCACCAAGAGAATTATGGCTATTGGCGCACTCATATCTTAGCAACACTTAGAGCATTTGATCTTGAAGATTATGTTAATGAGTCAAGGTTTATCCTTCTTGAGGGATAGCTGGTAGAGCTACTTAAGATGCTAATTAAGTTTCAAATTAAATCAATTCAGAGTATCTTCTTTGGAAAATGATAGATCAATTCATCTTAAGCTGGTTATTGTCCTCAATTTTTGAATCTATGTATAGGTATGTGGTTCGTAGCTCTACTTCTTTGGAGGTCTGGAACATTCTTGAAAAATTGTTTTACACTAAGTCAAAAGCTAGAATAATGCATTTGAAACTTCAGCTTAAGATTACTAAAAAAGGTGCCTTAACTGTTTTTGAATATATTAAAATGAAGGAGATTGCTAATATTCTGAGTGCTATTGGTAATCCTATATCAGATATAGATTTGTTATTGCATATTCTTGATGGCATTGGTCCTGAATATGATGCTATTATTGTCAATCTAACCTCAACAGCTAATAGTATTACTTTGGAAGGGGCTTAATATCAACTTCAGAGTTATGAGATGGGCTTGAGAGATATAATTCTACACAGTCTCTTAATATGAATCCTAGCGCTAATTTGGCAAATCGGTCATCTCATTTTAGATCTCATGGAGTCAATCAAGGTTTTCAGTCTAATAATGGTTTTAGACAAGCTTCCTATACTAATTCTTGAGGCAGAGGCAGGAACAGATCTCAAGGTAAAGGATTCTCAAATAAGCCTACTTGTCAATTGTGTGGTAAGCAAGGTCATACTGTAGTCAAGTGCTATCATCAATTTGACCTTAGTTATCAAGGCATTCAATTAACTCAACCTCGATCACAAGCTCAGCATCAAGCATAGTCTTCTTCTCAAGCTTTTGTAGCTACTCCAGCAACAATTCAGGATTCCTCTTGGTATCTTGACACAAGAGCTATAGATCATATCACTTCAGACTTAAGCAAGCTTGTAATTAAAACTTATTATACTTGTCCTGAATCTGTTCAAGTTGGTAATGGTACACTTCTTCCTTTTACTTATATTGGTTCTAGAACTTTATCAACACCATATTCTAAGGCATGTTTTACAATTAGCAAGATTCTATATGTGTCTGTAATTACTAAGAATTTGCTTAGTATTTCTCAACTTACCAAAGACAACAATGTACTTATTGAGTTTAATGATACTGGCTGTGTCATAAAGGACAAGAACACCAAGAAGTTACTACTGAAAGGTATCCTCAATGATGAACTCTATCAGTTATCAGACTTAAGAGCAAGAAGGGCAGTTAATTCCTTCTCTCATGTATCAACTGTCACAAGACCTATTTCTATGTTTTCTACGGTGGTGAAACAACCAAGTTTAGTTGTTGCTGTGTGTTCATCTACTTCTAAGTCTACCGGTGATCAATTCTATGGCATAAGCAATAAGACCATCCACATAGTCAAGTTTTAAAAAACTTGCTTCTTCTACACAACTGTTTAAGTGCTTTTCTTCTACTGATTGTGTTTGCGAGCCCTGTGTTGTTGGCAAGAAGTGTCATGCCTCTCATCTGAACTCTTGTAGTAGATCTTCTACTTCTCTTAATATTGTGTACTCTGTTCTTTGGGGCCATCTCCAATAAAATCAGTAGAAGATTACACTTACTATGTGATTTTTGTGGATGGTTTTAGTAAATACATTTGGATTTATCCCTTGAAATCAAAAGCTCAGGTTCAACTCTTTTTCAAGTAGTTTCTTGCATTAGTTGAAAGGCTATTTAATACTAAATTAAAGTGTCTTCAAATTAAACTGGAGAATATAGGCCCCTTGCTTCTTTTCTTCAAGTTCTTGGAAGTGTGTTTAGATACCCTTGTCCACATACACATCAACAAAATGGGGTTGTAGGCATAGGCATATTGTTAATACTGGAATCACTCTTCTAGCTCACGCTTCAATGCCACTCTCTTTTTAGTGGTTTGCCTTTCATACAGTTGTTTATGTCATTAACAGGTTTCCTACTTCTTCTTTGCAAATTTTTCTCCATTTCAGACTCTTTTTCATGTTCTTCCCAATTACAGTTTACTCAAGGTGTTTGATTGTGCCTGTTATCCTAATCTCATGCCTTACAATTCCCACATGTTTTCTTTTCACACATCTATTTGCATTTTTCTTGGCTATAGTTCTTGCCACAAAGGATATCTATGTTTACATTCTTCAGGTAAACTCTCTATTGTTTACAGTGTTGTATTTGATTATTCTTCTTTTCCATTTTACACTAGTAAGTTTCTTACTTCTTCTAAATTAGTTCAATCTTCGTCTCTAATATCTAGTCCTTGGATTTTCCCTTTTTCTTTTCCATTATCTTCTCCAAACACTACCAGAAACAGTACTTTTCCTGTTGTATCTTTTTTTCCTGTTTATCTCCCTTCACCCACTACTGATGATGTTTCATCTTTGTCTTTTCCTTCACAATCTTATTCTCTGACTGCATCTATACCTGTATCTAAGTCTATATTAGATTCTACTTTACCTCTTACATCACTTCCTTCCTCTAATGTTCATCCTATAACTATTAGGTCAAAATCTGGTATTTTTAAACCCAAACTTTACAATACTACTATCTATCCATAAGCTATTCACTCTAGTGAACCTAAGACAATTCAAGAAGCCTCATCCCGTTCTCAATGGTTTGCTATTATGCAAGCTAAATTTCAAGCTAGCTTTACAAAGCAATAATACTTGGAGTTTAGCGCTTGCAGCTTCTGATATGCATTTAGTAGATAACAAATTGGTGTTTAGAGTTAAGTATAATTCAGACAACACCATCCAGAGGTATAAGGCTAGACTTGTTGCAAAAGGTTTCCAACAAACTCTTGGGATTGACTATTTTGAAACATTTAATCTTATCATCAAGCCTTCTATCCTAAGAGTTCTTTTCTCTTTAGCTATTACTAAGGGTTGGGATACTCAACAAGTTGATGTCAATAACGCCTTTTTAAATGAGGATTTACAAGAAACAGTGTACATGTCCCAGCCAGAACGTTTTGTTGATTCCTCTAAACCTGATTTTGTTTGCCATCTTCATAAATCTCTTTATGGCTTGAAGCAGGCACCTAAAGCATGGTTTGATAAGTGTTCTGTAATCAGATTGCTAACATTGGCTGTGAGAGTTAGTTAACTCAATTATAGTTGGGTTAGTAGTTTCTATATATGTAAGTGTTCTGTAATCAGTTCGGCAGTTAAGAAAAATAGAATGAATTCTTTCTTTTACTAAAGTCAACTTGTATCAACATATATCTTCCTCTTGAATAATTCGTACGCGAGAAAGAGGTAATGAGTGCACTGCATTGATTGAGAGTCTGTGTAGGTGGAATTGTATCTGTTGGGTACTCAAAACTCTGCATAACTGGGAAGAATCTCGGCTCGCCAACACAAAGTTTCCAATGTCAAGCATAGCAGCATAGGCAACTTCAATTGTACCTTCAGGCTAAGCAAACGGTATCACCTTGTCTGTTGAATCAGTGAGAATGAACTGGCCATCTGTATTACGTTCCACTTTGGACCCTCGTTGCATAAGACTATCTCTATTGGCTGACCATACAATGGGTTCTTTCACGTATGTTGTTAAACCAGATTGCTAGTAAAAAGCCACCATCGTCTCCAATTTGCCTAAAACCAATGGCAAAATCACCAGATGGCGATACCCAGGAAGAGCCATCATCATTTGATGTAGTGAGAGATGAGCCCAAAGATATATTTTCATATCTTTGTGCGGCATTGGAAATTGGCGACAATACAAGAATCATGAAATAGAGAGGATACAGAAACATAAGAGCCATGCATGCAGGGTATTTTATTTTCCACGAAAATGGCTAAGTTAAACAATGGCTTTTGAATAATTCACATTAACAGACCTAAATTAATCTTGAAACCTGAGAAAATCTGAGGATTAGAAAGCAAGTAGTGTTTGTTATGAAAATGTTGCACTTTGTATCCTAGCTTGTCTTAACAAATGTGACTTTATATTGAACTCTTATCGGTCCGTATTTTTAGTCCATTACAAGTTTATTCATTTACAATGGATAGAGTTTTTTTTTATTGTCGACCTTCTCATGTGCGTAATATCAGTTCGCCTTTGGAAATTTCTTTCAGTTCCAGAGTAGTCAGTTATGTTTATAAGTAAAAATATACACAGAAGTTTTGACTTCGTTTGGCTTACAAAAGTCTCCACTAATTCTTCAAAACAACTATGTTGACTATATAAGCTATAGCATAATACAATACCATGGGAATGAATCTTTTAACACAATTTATTGATATAAATTTATGACCTTTGATCTTAGCAATAATTTAATTGTTGAGATTGAAAGTAAAAAAAATAGTATTTGTTGCTACCAACTCATTAATCGTCTCAACCATTGTATTGTGTGAATCAATGGCTAGAATTTGTGTCTCGTTTTGTATCAAAAAAAATTTGTCCAAATATTTATTCCCATATTTATATATGTGTAATCATAATTAAGGCACATATTAAACTCTAAAAAATTGTGTAAATTCTTTTGAAGATTATATAAATTTTCTCTAAAATTGTAAATTTTCTTAAAAACCGTGTAAAAACCATTATATGCACAAATTTCAAATAAATTTACACGGTCTTTAAAGGCTTGACATGTCCTCTTATGACATATATTATGGTCGTGTTGTATATATTAGTAACTTAGTTTCTATAAGACGCCTATCTCTCGACACATTTTCATTATGAAACTATATGTAATAATAAACAAACTTTTAGCTTAGTTCGAATCAATATATATATATTTTTAACATCTTCCAATAACAAAATTAATTAACTTTCTCCTCTGAAGTTGACGTTTGAAACAAATATTTTCTATGTAGCTAGCGATATGAAAAACATGCGATGCCGGTTGAGCACAAGACATGACAGTTACCGAACCAGCAAGGTATTACATTTCCATTCTAAACTTTCAAGGATCGGGAATAATTATTGATTATTCTGCTGAGGACTTTTGATCCTCCGCAGCCCCACTTTGAAAATTGTAGGTAATAATGTATGACGTGCAACATACTCCAATCATCGTGAAAGTTGAACAACTAGGCTAAGGTGAAGTAAAAGAGATTATCCAAGCTACACAACGTTTCAATTATTATTTCATGTCCTACATGAAGAACAAAAAATAAAATAAAATAAAATAAACTGTGTCTTTTTCATTGAAAATTGGTTACAATATATACTTATATAGAATGTTATTTACGTGGTAATTACATAATCAAAGGAGCTAAGAGCATAAATCTCCAGTGCCAGCGGCATAAGTTTGGAGACATGCCAGCGGCACCAGTCTTGAAGCCAATAATTAATTCCCTCGATTGTTGCAATCAACTTGATACTCCATATGGAAGATGGGGAATGTGTTTTCATTATTGAGCTCTTTACAAATTCTCTGCATGAATCGTTGGACAATCAAAGGGATTATTTCCCTTAACACTATACAGAAATTCATTAATTTACTAAAATCACATAAGCTTTCACGTCTCACCAGCTCTGCTAATTGTGGCAACCGTTAATATTTAAGAAAATTATAAGTAGAGAAGCAAAAAGATGTGTTTATTTGCGAACTCAAATCCTATTTCTGTGTCCCATTTAATACATTTTAAATTCAATATTAATCATATATCTTTTTTAAAATTTAAAATAATTCAAAATCAGCCACATCCTAAATCCTCTTGAAAATTAAAATACGAAATTCATAAAAGTAGATTTCTGCTACTTCAGAGCATGTTACATTCTAACCTTTCTTAGTTGCTTTGCTTGCTGAGCAAGGGATACACTTTTTTAAACCAGCATGCAGCCGTTAAAGAGAATTCTGATTAATTAATTTTATGAAATTTTCACAGTTTCAGGAATGATTTCTTGGGAAAGTTAGTAGAATCGGTAAAGTTAGTTTGTAGTTCAGCTAAACGTACTTCTTAGAAGTGCCACGGAGTGTTCAAAACAAGAGAGAGCGTCAGAAACTATGCAACAATTAGTCGAAAACTGATCATATTTTCATTCTTTAAAAAAAATAAAAATAAAAATAAATTCAATTATGAACAGAAATTAATGCAAAGAAAAAGTTTTCCGTTCTGAACTTTCCAGGATAATTTGAATTATATTGATTATTATTAAATGTCTTGCATGGAACTATTGGTCAAAGCATGCATTTCTATCTGATGAGAAAACTTTAAACAACCTGGAAAACTGTAGAGAATATTATTTGACGTGCAACACACTCAACCAGCAATGAAAATGAGCAACCAGGCGTTTATATATGAAGGGATAATTTAAAGCGTTACAGAACTTCTTCTAATAGGTTTCAGAAGCTTGTCACTACCAACAAGCTAGGTTCCTGTAATCCTATCAATTTGAAAAACAATAAAATAATTTTCACCAGCTTTGGTAGGTATATAGCGTTGTAAATTGAGAAGCTAACAGAGCATAAAGTTACAGAATATTAACTAGTTGTAAGTAATATTGCAAGAAACTGCAAAACTTTTGTGCTTATAACCAATAATTTTCCAACCTTTTCACTTACTTTGCTTAATGCACAAGTAATACTTATAATTAAACCACTCTGCACCTTTCGCTCAACTCTCTTGCTTAATCCGTCTCTTGGAAATAATTAGAACGAAATTAGAATCTATAAGATAAGAAAAATTTAAGTCTCAGTTTAATAAATTATAATATTAATCGATGATTAGAAGGATTAATGTGTTCTTCAGTAAATTAATGTCTTATATTTTTAGCCAAAACTTGATCTATTTAATACTTATGATAGAATGATTCACTACTGGCCATAAGTTGCTATGCGTGACGCCATATTTACAAATATGTATTGGCTAATAGTTTAATTGAAAAAAAAAATCTTGTTTAAATTGGACTTAACATGGACGCCAATCTAATATAATAATACTAGATGTATCATTGTATTATAATTAAAAAATATATATGCAAATTTTTAACATTTTATGTCATTTTGTTTAGGCTTTTTAGTAGAAATAGTCCCATCATTAAGGTTTTCTTATAACTTTGAAAACAAAAAAAAAATTAAAAAAATTTGACAACATTTTAAACTCACTTTTCGTTAATATTAAAATAAAACATAAAGGTACTTCTCTATAAAATTGTGTACTGAGTTTGATACACTATATACGATTGTATAACTGTAATTATATTGGATAACATTATATTAAATTGTATCACATGGTATTGGATAAACTTTTACTATGTTTGGTTTGTTATTATATTGGATAAATACTAAATAATATTGTATTTGAGAAAAGACTGAATTAGATTAGATTAATTTTTTATACTAAATTACAATAATTTAAAATAATATAAGATAAAATTTTAATTAAAAATTAAAAATTCATAAATTTAAAATAATTAATTAAATTAATTATTTAATTAAAATTTTAAATTTTAGTAAATTATAATTAAATTTTTATTCATTTTATTATTAATTTAATATTCCTACCATTTACAAAATTACTTTATTTATTAAAATTTTATTTGACACTTTTAATATTTAATTTGATATTTAAAAAATATTAACAAAACACGGCTCGCTTATCCGCCTTAACCCAAGGAGCAATTTACAAGAATTGTCCAGCGTTTATACATTGATTACAACGCTATCCATTCGCCCGACAAGTGCAGCTCCGAATACAGTAAACATGAATAATGCTATGCATTACTATCCAATCCGTAGCATCAAACACCCCCTATGTTTTTAAACAAACACAGCATGTCGAGCTAACATTAGGGGTGTGCATGGCATACCCTCATCCGTCTGAACCCGATATATCCGTCATGGTATGGTGAAGATATGGTAGGGTATAAGAAAAGAATAGAGTGTGGTATAGTAAAAATTTTGAAAACCCCCTATAGTATGGTATGGTATGGTGGAGGATATTTTTTAGAAAAACCTGAAAATACCATACCATACCTCTTTTCAAAAATTAAAAATTATGTCACATGTAATGATATAATTGGTTATGTATAATATGTATGCGTGAGTGTTATATACCTTAATGGAGTATATAATGAAAAAGTTAATAACCTTAAATCCCTAACCATGGAAAGTTTGAGGTAATTTCATCGATAATATTCATTTTTAACTTTCTTTTGTCATTCTTTTTAAATTTTAATATATTTATTATTTTTCTAAGTGAATTATAATTTCTTTCTTTTTTTTTAAATTTGTACTATATTGAAAGTTGAAACTTTGTAAGACTTAAAGGTTTAACTTGAATGTTGAAACTTTGTGGAAGGATTTGGATATGAAGTTACTTATTATTTATGTTGTTATAGATATTTAATTGCTTGAGTATTTGTGTTGTTATAGAATATGTAGTTACTTGATATTTTTGTGTTGTTATAGATATGTTGTTACTTGATTATTTGTGTTGTCATAGAATATATAGTGACTTTATTATTTGTATTGTTAAGGATATGTAATTGCTTGATTTTTTATTTAGTACAAAATTTATGAATCATAATATTAAACAATGTCAAAATAAGAACTCAATGTATCAAAATCTTGAAAAAAAAGCTATAAAAAAGCTTTAAAATCACTAAAAAAACATGGTAAAACATTATCTAAATTTTGATCAATTTGATCAACCACGTAAAAATATCATACCATACCCGCCCCTACCCTACCATGCGGGAATGTGGTATAGTACTATATTCAAGAATGGTATGGTATAGTATAAAAATTTAAAATCCGACCTGTAGAGGGTAGGAAGATGATATGGTGATACCACACCATATACACACCCCCGGCTAACATCGCCTGCTCTGCTACTATCAAATATCGTCCGCTACAATATTGAGTATTTTATAGTATATATGGTCTAATATTGTTTAGCATATTTTACCATCTTAGCCTAATATGATAGTGTTTTTCATCATAAATAATGGGGCATTTTGGTAAGTGCGGTTCAATCTTTGGTAATTTTCTTAAAAATTCTTTTAAAAAAAGATAAATAATTGTTTATTAAGGGAAGTTGAGAAAGATGCCTACAGAAGTACAGAAGAAGTTCTGAATCAAATTCAAAATTTTATTGATTTATCAATTTATTTATTTGTAATATTTTGATTGATAACTTAAGAGCTCAAACTCTATCTTGATGTTAATCTCTCACTTTTTCCCCGTAAATAATAATCTTTCACATGCAAAAGTTGAGCGTTCATGGAGTGCTTCATCGAATAATGAAACGACTAGTCTTCCCCACAAACGACTTGTCTTTGCACTACATGGATTTCTTGCTTCGAAAATGCATGAAATGCAAGGCTTTGAGGCCCGGCAAGCAAGTTCATGCTTTCTTGCTAACGAAGACTGGTTTGAATGCAAGTGATTTGAGCTCAAAGGTTGTGGGCATGTATGCAGGTTGCGGGGACGTGGAATCTGCACGTTTGGTGTTCGATAAAATGCCCAATCCAAGTGTTTTTGCACTGAATTGGATGGTGTTGGCCTCGGCTTTTAATGGGAATTTTCGAGAGGCAATTGGGTATTTTTCTTTGATGAGAGAGATGATTTATTGTTGTAACAACTTTACGTTCTCGAATGTGTTGAAAGCTTGTGTGGGTTTGCTTGATTTGAAGAAAGGAAAAGAAGTTCATGCTTTAGTGAATGTAATGGGTTTTGAGAGTGATGTGTCTGTGGGTAATGCGTTGGTTGATATGTATAGTAAATGTGGACATGTACATTATGCAGCAAGAGTGTTTGATAGAATGCTTAATAGAGATGTTGCTTCTTGGACTTCGATGATTTGTGGGTATTGTAATACGGGAAAGGTTGACCAAGCTTTTATTTTGTTTGAAAGGATGAAGTTGGAAGGCTTAGAACCTAATGATTTTACGTGGAATGCAATGATAGCTGGCTATGCTAGGAGTGGTGATTGCAATGGAGCATTTGCTCTCTTCTCTAGAATGATTCGAGAAGGTTATGTTCCTGATTTGGTCACTTGGAATGCCTTAATTTCTGGTTTTGCTCAAAGCCAACGGGCTAATGAAGCTTTGAAGTCATTTCAGGAAATGCTGGTGGCCAGGATAAAACCTAATCGGGTGACTTTTGCAGGACTGCTTCCAGCTTGTGGATTCATAGGTTCCATTCAAAGAGGTAGAGAAATTCATGGATTGATTTATAGGATGGGGCTTGATGTTAACGTCTTTGTTGCTAGTGCTCTTATTGACATGTACTCAAAATGTGGCAGTGTGAAAGATGCTAGGAGTGTATTTGACATGATTCAGATGAAGAATGTGGCATTGTGGAATGCCATGATTGGATGCTATGGAAAGCATGGCATGGTTGATTCCATGTTAGAGCTGTTTGAGAGAATGCAGGGAGAGGGGATGCAAGTGAATGAAGTTACCTTGACTTCGGTTCTTTCTGCATGCAGCCATGGTGGTTCAGTTGAGAAAGGTTTGCAGATTTTTAGGTCCATGAGAGAGAGATGTGGAGTTGAGATCAGTAAAGAGCATTATGCTTGCGTTGTAGATATGTTGTGCCGTTCAGGGAGGATGTCAGACGCGTTTGAATTGGTGCGCAAGATGCCAATAGAAGTCACTGATTCAATTGCTGGAGCTTTCTTTAGTGGATGTAAAATCCATGGAAGAAGAGATTTGGCTAAAGTAGTGGCTGAAGAAATTCTGAGAATGGACTTGAAGAAGCCAGGAGGTTTTGTTACACTATCAAATATTTATGCCGCTGATGGAGAATGGCATGAGGTTGAAATTTTAAGGAAGGTGATGAAGGCAAAGAATGTCCATAAGAAGCCGGGTTTTAGTCGGGTTGAGAAGAGAGATGACCTTGTTGACGCGGAACTAGAAAAGCCAAAGAACAAAGGGGAGATTAAAGAAGGTATCTGCTTTCATAAGATATGATAAGTTATTTACATTGTGATTTCAGCATCTAGCATTTTTCCCTAATCAAATTAAATGATAGGATTATTAGTCAAACTGTTGATTGCGGCATGGTTAACAACTTTATATTGGATGTATGTGCTTGAAGGATATGCATAACCCTCAATAAGAGGGGAATTTTCTAATTTCAGTTATATTAAAAAGTAAATAAATAAATAATAAGGCATTTAAACTGATTGGAGCATCATGTCATTTGCTTAGATATTTGGTTTTCCTTGAATCTTAGGTTTCCCATCTTAAGTTTTTTTGTTCGTTGTCTGCAGATGAGGTCAAAGTGGAAGATGACGATGAAGAATCTAACAATGCTGTAGTTGTTGGAGTCGGGACCTAAAAGGATAGAGTTGGTGGTTCCCAACATCTTCTAGTATTTTTCCATTTGTAAACTATTATACACTTTTTTTTCCCTTATTATTATAATATTTCCCCCTCGTATACATAATTTAAATTTATCAAGGTCTTAGCCCTTAGAAGGAATTGGGCATTAGGCTTTTCATGGGGGCCTAGTGTTGCTTTATTTAACCTTCAGAATTTGTTTTATTTCGTTTCATTTGTAAATCGGCCAGTGTATATTTTATTTTGATTTTACAAATGAATTACTTTTTTCAGAGGGTAATAGATGGTCAAGCAAGAAAATTTATATTGTTCCATTGACTGGTACATGCACATGTTTCCTTAAAGATTAATATTTGAATGGTCATCTTGAGCCTTGATTGCCTGTATCTTTGTTGCAACATTTAGTTGAGAACATAATCATTACAAGCTAACAACAAATGCTTCTAGAAAAGAAAGTTAAAAATATATTTATTAAAAAAAAATCACCTGTATTCATATGTGAGCCTGAGCTAATGATGTCATATTCTATGTCACACTTTATTATTTTTCGTAATCCTCTCTTTGGAATCTTGAATTTTTCTACTTCTATCATACAAGCGGTTTGTTTTATGTATCTGGGTATTACCCTTTTCATCTAATATGATACTAATAGTCTCAAATGAATTCTGTTAAAAATAGATTCTAAATAGGAGTGATCTTAAACCGTTAATAAATCGAATGGTAAATGTGAGAAATAACCTTTTTATGGTATGTTAAAGATTATTAGTCTTGCAAAATCAATAGTATTTTAAATATGAAATCTGGGGTTTTCAATGTATGTTTTGTTTCCTTTGCCAATTATGAAACTAATATTGGTTTTATGGGTATTGTTTCTTTACCTTTAATGATGCTGCAGATGAATTTTGTTTCCACTTTAGCTGCTCTTCTAAAGCTTACGAGCTCATTGATTATTGTTTCACTTTTCTTTTTCGCTTGCCTTAACGCGGCAAACCAGCAGTAAGTCCTTGAAGGTTTGATCTTCATCTGGTACTCACCATCTCCCCAGCTTTTATTACTCAAGAAGATGTTAATGTAATGATACTTTGAGGCTACTTTACCTCCGCTACATGCAACCATATGTAACTGGCTAGTGTCAGTGGAGGACTTGCTTTGTCATTACTCAAGCTTCAAAAAAAAAAAAAAAAAAAAAGAAAAGAGAGATAAACTACCATTCAAAAGTGATAGAATTAAAAGGAAATTAAATTGACGGGAACTCAAGCTGGTCCCAGATTCTCCTTGAGAGTACAAAAACTTAGCTGTTGAGAACTTGAAATATGAAGCCAAATCAATGGCCAAAGAGCCACACGCACAAGCTTGTACGATAACATGTTTTGTTTTTGTTTATATCAACAATACGACCCCAAGTGTTCCATAAACTGAAGAACCTATGTATAAAAATTCACCTTTATTTGTTGCAGAATATAGGGGTAAGACTTTGCAGTATTACAAGAAAAGTCAAAGTTTGAACAGAATTCCCTTCTCCTTTAAATTTATGATGTAATATTTCACTATCTGTTCTTTCAAGTCTACTCTAACGCATGCATGCATATAGCCAAGAGAACAAAATGTCCAATCGACAAATTTTCAATGTCAGTCTTTTTGTCATATGTTGTGCTCATTGGCCGGTGCTCGCTGGAATCCTTTTATGTTAAATGGGTTTTTCAACCGGGATTTGACTAAATGACATGGCATTAACTTCTCCTTCTTCTTTTTTTTTTTCGTGTTTAATATTGATATATTCGATATTTTGATAGATAATTTATTTATGTTAATAAATGTGACTTTTAACCTAATATATCAAGTTTATAATATTAAACGATGAATTTATAATCTTAAATAAAATTTATATTATTAGATGTTAAATTTATAATAGATCATGTGGATTTTGAAAAGTAATAAAGACACTAGTAGCTTATTATAAGTCATGTAATAATGTAAATATCAAGTTAGCAATGCAAAAATAATTAGAGAAACTTATAAAATTTAATATCTCACATAAGTGCTCTCATAAAATGTGAAGTTGGCAAACCATTTATATAAATAATTATAATAGTATTTTATAATTCTAAAAATAGTAAATATACACGTTACAGGTAAAAAAAAAAAAAAGATTTGGCATAGAGAAGAAAGGAGAGGCGTACAGTTAGTTCAGATGAGTTGGAGTGAGATGAAAACATCGTTAAGTATGTTCTCACTTTTAAAGAAAACAATATTTAAATTGTCTGTACTCAAGACATTTTTCATTTTAGTTATTTTCTGTGTTTTCTTTTACCAAAATTATATCCAAACAAAATTTCACATTCTCCAACATATAAATTCTGAAACGGATATAAGTTACACATAAAACGTTACCAAACAGGCTCCTAATATCTCATAAAACGTGAAGTTGCAAAACATTTATATAAATTATATGCTTAATCATACGCATGATAGGTAATTTTGATACTATTTGTTCACTGGACCAAAAATTATGTGTAGTATTTTGAACTTTTTCGAATAATAATGCTAAAAATATAATCAATCTCATATAATTTAATGTTTATTTATAATAAATTAAATAATAATCATCTATCTAGATTAACGTAACATTGAATAACTAAAAATTGATTGTGTTGTATATAAAATTATTAAATTTTAATATCAGCTAACAAATAATTTTATATAGGAAAATATCTAAATAAAATCTTTTCTGCGCATAGATATCTAATATAAAAGAGAGTAGCGTTAATCTTATAAACTTTGTATACAAATTCATGTGGTATTCCTCATTTATTTACACATCATCACATATCAATAGATAATTATATTTTATATATTTATTATTTTAATTATCTCATTATATATAAGTTTGTATGTAAGAGTTTATATAAAAAGTTTATAAGACAAGTATTATTTTATTAAAATTTAATATTAGTCTTAAAAGCTTTTTTTTACAAACTCTTACATATAAGTAAATGTGTTATGAGGTAATTGAAATAATAAATATACAAAATCTACTCATTTAATAATAATAACATTTGAATATATGAGTAATGATATATCAATTTATATATATAAATTTATATGTAGAGTAGTAATACTACTCAATATCAAATATTAATTTCTCCTTAAAAAAAAGAAAAAAGAAAAAAGTGATATGTGACAACAATTAAAAGGTAGAAAGATAGACAGATAGGGAGATGGAGAAGGAAAGGAAGGAAGGAGATAAAAGAGAGAGACAAATAAAAGAGTAATGACAAAGTCAAAGCAAGGCACAAAGTAAGGAAAGGATAGATTTTTGTTTTGTAAACATTGAAGAGGCAAATTTAGTTTGGAAGATAAGCTCCTTTAAATTTCTTCCATATCTTCCCAAGCCTCCCGTTCACTCTTCCTTTACTTATATTAATAAAATCAATCTCTTGCATTAGAAGTTTTCTAACATTTTTTAATCCTACAAGAAGCTTACAAATTTATGTATAAATTGTTAGCATATATAATTAAGCTTCAAACATAATCACTTTTTTGGTAAATATGATTTTCTATGTTCTCACAACATTACATGGATCGAAGATAATATTTATCATTAATTATTTTAAATATTATTAATACGTATTCTTATAATACATGTTAAGATAAATAATATATAATATTAAACAATTTAAAATATAGGACTTATAATATAGAGTAACACATTTATAACATATCTAGGCACTTGCTTCACTTACAATATATTTACAAACTAGTAAATATTATAAATCTTAACTTTATTGTTAGTGAGATAAGATAAGGCCAGTGGTAATAATTAAGTAATTTTTTTGTAATACAAAACATCATTCTTGTTAGGTAGAATCTCATAGTTGTCGTAAATCCATAAACTTGTAACTTAAACTTATTAGTTGTAAACAAAAATATATATATGCTGTGCCACTAAGATTTACCTAATTAGAATAGAGCTCCATTGAAAATAAGATAAATATTTCTTTTTCTTTTCTTTTCTTTTTTCTCTAATTTTAAGATTGCGCACTAATTTTTATAGTTTCAACTGTTTTTGAAAACGGTGGGATTATTCCCAAAAAAAAAAAAATCACGCTCATTATACTAAGTAATCCTTTTGTTAAAATATCAGAACTCAAATTTATATTAAATCTTATCTCTCTAATTTTGATAATAATATCAATTAACAAATAAAATTAAATAGATGAATCCGAAATTATTGAAAAATTAATATTCTTTTTCCGAGATTTAATTATAAAATTATGAATAGATGTGTTTATATTAATGTCATATACCGTTCTGGAATATTTATTTATTTCGTTCAATTAAATTACAAACTATTGAAAAATTTAACAAACAAGAATATTTAAAACAAATAAATCATTTTCAAAATTCTGAAACAAATAGGCAGCTTTAGATTATTAGAGAATGTAGTAACAGATTATGACTTGACCTAGTGAGATACAAAACCTGAGCTCGGAGAAAAACTCAGAAAGAAGCTCTTACTTTCAGCTTCAGGTCATGGAGGACAAGAGGTCATGGTAAGAACATGAAGATCTTAAAAATATGTTTTAAACTACAACTACATTGTATCTGCTTAGTTACTGAACTCAAACTCATTTTACCAAAATACCCTCTGCATTTCTAAATTTTATTCCACAAATACCCTGCAAAGTAAATTTTATTATGAGTACACAACAGAGTGTACATTACTGACTACTTAGGCAATCGGCAGATATATCTCTTCACTCTCTTCCTCTCTTTGCTTTGTTTGTTCTCTCTGTGTTTTTTGTGTTCTCACTTGGCACTTCTTCATCCATTTCTTCAGCTGTCACGGCTCTTTCAACCCTTTAATTCTTCAAATCTCAATGTTTCTTGATCTGGGTATCAAGTATTTTCTTTTTAGATCATAGTTTAACTCATTGAAATCTCCTTTTCTCTTTGTCAAGTTTCAAGCTTTGGACTTTACTCATCAACCAACTCACAAAACCCCATCTGGGTCTCTCTCTTTCCACTCCTTTGAGATTCAAAGTATGCTTGCTTTTACAGATTCAAAGTAATGGGTCTCTTGTTAAAGATGCAAATACACTTTGTTTCTTATCAGGTTTGTTTTTTGTTTGTTCTTGATTTCTCTTTCATCTTTCTTTATGTTTTTTTGGCTGGAATAAGTGTTTTCTTCGACTATGTATTGTGTTTTTGTGGTTTTGAAATATTTGAGTTTCCCAAGTTGAAGCTAATTTGTTCTTGTTTTGATGGCTAGTTGAGTTCCAGTAAGTTCATGTCTTGTAAAAATTAACTCTTGATACTTTGCTTTGGATCTTGTTTGCATATGTTGAGAGGATTGTTTGTTGTTTTTGTACTCTATTTTACTTCAAATTCCGATTGTTTTATTATCTTGATATGATGTTTACTTCTCTTCTTATTGCCTTTTTCCCTAATCTGAGTTTTTGTAGGGGAGGTCACTTTGCATCCGGATTTGACTTTTAGCTTGATTTATACTGATGTGCTCTCTACTATTGAGAGTAAATTCGTGTAAAGTTCATTGCTTTAGGTTTATAGTTCACAATTATTTGTTGGTTCATTCATTGATAGCATTTTTTACACATTTAATTCGTTTCATATTAAGTTGGGTTTGATTTGGAAGTTTAGGAGAAGGAAAAGAAGTAAATATTTATAAATTTGATTTTTTAATTTTTCGCATTGACTAGTACTTGAGAAAAAAAAAAGTGCTTTTCAACATAGTCTAATATGGCTTCTAAGCATCATTGAGTTGGTTATTTCGTCTATGGAAAACCTAAAAGTGGAAACAGTACTTTAGAATTCTTTGCTTTATTCGCTCTGGGAAGCAAGTTGAGGGTAAGAATGATTGCTCGAATAGGTTATATCTGCAGATGTTTCTTTGCAGTTCTCTATCTCTTATTTTATTCATGAAACAATTTATTTCTTGCCAGTGATATGAAAAGTTATTTGGTTTCCTCTTCTAGTATGAGCTTTTTTAGCTTCTGCAAAGTAGTATGGTTTGCTGTTTACCCTCTGGTTTGAAAGTGCTTCTGCGTTTTACCTAGATCTGTTATTGCTTGTTTATTTTGGTGCCCCGGTATCAGATGCGCGAATTCAGTGCAATTTTCATGAATGATTATATGTTGTGTATATTTGGCACAATTTTTTTTTTTTTATGTGAATGTTGTCAAAATAGTGATGAAAACTGTTGTTTAACCATAATTGTTTTGTGCTTTCTTCATGGCAGAGACTGTTTCTGTTTGTATGAGTATTCTTTAATTGAGGTTTAAATTATGGGTAGAGGTAGAGGAAAGGGAAAGAAGTTGACTGTCAGCAATCATGAGGATCCTGGAAGTGGTGAGGAAGAGAAAATTCCGGCACAGAAGAGAAGGGGGAGGCCGCAAAAGCCACTGAAGGATGATATTGATGAAGAAGAAACTGAAAAAGTAGAAGAGGAGGATGTTGAGAATGGAAAAGCTGGTACCGTGAGCAAAGAAGTAAAAAGTCCCACATCAACCGAGAATGGAAAGAAGCGAAAGCGTAACTCACAGGTTAAAGAGAAGTCTGATTCAGTCAAAGAAGAAAATGGCATTGGAACCAGATCAAGCACTGATGACTCGACCAAGTCCAATGGATTTCGGCATAATGGAAGCAGGAGGAAAAATAAACCTCGTCGAGCTGCCGAAGCAGTTGTTGAATGCAAGTAAGGTTGTGGTGGGCTATGGCACTGGGTCTTGTCCTTTTCACGTTGCCAGATAATACTGGATAGGAAGTGAGTCCTAGTGAAACTCTAGTTCAATTTTTTTTTTTGTCTGTTTCTTTCTAATTTTTTGGAATTCCCTATCTTTAATTTGTTCGTATTTCATGCGGGAGTTTTTGAGCTGATTCTGCTGGTTGTAATTTTTGATAATGCTGTTATATTTTATAATACCATCTGTTTCTTGTATTATATATTCTGAATGGCATTTATAAGTTGTGCTTCTTTATCATTTCAACTATGCTATCTGATTTACAGCTTCCAAATTATCATATCCTTTTGGATGACATAAAGTTAACAATAATAAATTTTTGATAGTACCTTAAAAACTTGTTTTGCTCTTTGTTTTCAACCACTCACAAAGTGATAATGAAGATTTTCTTGGTTTAAATTATCTTGCACTATTGTGAAAAAACGGCTGTTTTGGTTTCCTGTCATTATTATGATCATTTATCTTTGCTACTCTACAAATTAATAGATAATTAAACTTGACTATGGCATTCTTCTCTATTTGTCTCTAAATATAAACATTTACCTCTCTGCGCAATGAGACATGCCCAGTTGATGTGCTTCTTGATCAACTTGCATTTAGTACTTGCTTGTTTTTCAGTTATTGAAGATTTTTTTTAACCTTGTTTTACCTCTTGTAGAGTGCTAATTGAAGATGTTATGTATATACTAATTGTTGGACAGAGTTGTAGATCACATCTTCTGTTTGCCTCTGCATTATTTTAGATCAACCTATATTTGTCCAGAGCCTGAGGTTTCAGGGGGCTTGAGTAGTGGCTGCTGCTTAAGAATATGGAGTTGGTAAACATTTTAAAGATGTAATTGCGGCCATTTTAATTGCCCAAGCCTAGGAGAAGAGGAGATTAATGATATGAAATTTTATGTGTTCACATTCACATGTTGCTTATAGTTTTCTTTATATGTTTTTCATGCAGTCTTAGATCATTATGCATCCATTGAGATTCCAGTTAGGTGTGTACTTTCTAATATTTGAAACTTAATCAAACTATTGCAGGCAAACTATGATTGTTCAAATAATTTTGTTTTCTACTGTCAGATGTATCTGCCTTGCCTCTTGAAACTGCTCAGGCTCAGATACACCGATCGTCAGACGTCCGGTGCAGACTTAATATCGTGCTTTTCCCTTGAGCTTTCATATGAAAATGAGCTTGACTTCTATGCTAGTTCTCTGTTCCTTTTCTATGTGGGTTGATTGTCAAGTTTTAGTCTTGAAAAGAGTTGGTTTTATTGAGAAGAATTTACTTGAGAGTTCGCTCTAATATTTCTTGACTCAGTACAATTCCATACAAATATTATAATATGTTTTAGTAGCAACTAGCTGTGATACTGCAATGCATGCTTTGGATGGCGTGCTATACACAACTTCCTTTGGGTGGGCTGCCAACTCTAGACTACTACAAGGCAACCGACCAGTTGGCTGGGTTGTTTTGACTTCTATCACCACTTGTTTCCTGCAAAAATGGTTGCTCCCGCTGATTTGAAAGCATTTCTTTATTAACATCAAACGCCCAAATCATTCCAATAACATGGAAAATCATACCTATAACAGCGATCACTTAATAAAAATCATTTTTGATACCTCATCACTTAATAGTCATTTCTCATAACTTTCAGGATTACTAGTACCAAAGGACCAAAATCCCAAATAATATGAGGAGGTGTATTTCTTGATACGTGGGTTTGTCTTGCATAATGCATATGTTAAGCCAAGATAAAAAATACAATTTAATGTGATGCTATTAAGCAAGTTTGAAGAAGCCTAGGGCCGCCGCTAACAGCCATGTTGGGTTCATATTACAGTTGAACCAAAATTTTAATATAGATATATGATGGACATCGTTCAATCAAAAAAATTTTCATATTACGTGTGTTGATGTGGTGTATTTGTCCAATTAGAACACACATGTATTATAGGTTTGTTGAGGAGCATATTTTAGTTTAGTTGATGTATAAGCATTAGTGATGGTAATTTTTTACACGACACAGAATTAACGGGTTAGTGTGAACACGATTATTAGTTGGGTCGTATTAATATAATGATACTCTACATAATTAATAAATGTGTTGAATCCGTGTTTAGGATGTTCAACACATCAACCCATTTAATGACACGAATAATTAAGTATATTGTATCATACAAATAATTAAACAAATAAATTAACGTATTTAATAGCAAATTAAAATTATTTTAGTTATTTTTTATATTAATAATTGTTCATATTAGTGGATAATTTTAATTAATATAAACATATATGATGTGGTTGGTTAAACATATATTTGTTGAATAATTAAGTAGGTTATGTGAGTTAATGTAATATAGTTAGAATGCGTTTAGTAAACGGGTGACACATTTAGTAAATGGGTTGTACCTGTGTTTTAAGTTTTAACACGAATAATTAAAATGGGTCGTATCTATGTTAATCAAAATTTTACTAATTTATATCTTAACACAACACGAACGTGACACGTAAAAACGAATTTTCACCCTTAATATGCATTTTTTGTATTGTTGACTTCCTATAAACTGAGGGCTGAGGCAATAATTAAAATACTTCAAGTATTGTGTAACAGCCCAATATGTTTACTCTTTTTTTTTTTAATTCTTAAACAAAAATCTCGTAAAATGTCTGGTACATGTTTATTTAAACATTTTCATTAGATCATTCTCTCTAAAAACAAAAACAATTTTTTTTTTAAATTCCAAACTACTTTGTACTTACATAATTTGTCTTTTCATTATTTTTTTGGTTCAAAATAATTTTATTATTTCAATAGAAATTATATTAATAATTAAATATTATATTTTAATTATTTTATAATATTTAAAAATAAAAAAAATAATTTTTTAAACTATAGTTTATTTAAAATGAAAACACAAAATACAAACCAAACATATTTTTACACAATTTAATTTCTCATAGAATGTGTCAATAATTTCAAACACATCTCTTATTTCATATCAAAATAGAAATTTTCAAAAAGAAAAATACAAAATATAGCCAAACAGGCTCGTGTACTTATTGTCCCAATTTTTTTTTAGAATGATCCCATACTTCTATGGGGTATGCACTAGTAGGTGTAATGTAGCTTTAGCCCATAATCTGAACGTCTTGTTTAAAGTTCTTTTCTTGAAGGTGTTAGATTAAAAAAAATTTGGACACTTCCAAGACAATTCAAGTGCTACTTGATGCCCAAGTAAAGTCATATGCTTTAAGGATGAGCTAGTTGGGACGGGTCGGATCGGGTTAGATCAATTTTATTGTAGAAAATGGGTTGAATTAAATAAAATGTTGGGCTAGCCCGAGCCCATCCTTGAGTTGCACCTGACATTCTGGAGTTCTGAACTGAAACTTTTGTCAAATGTCAAAAACATTGTACTTGTCTTGATTTTCTCACAACTGGGCCCTTTCTCTTCCTTTTTATATACTAAGATTCCTCAATGATCACATTCTGAAATCAGTTAAATTGTATTAAAATATGATCTGCATAATTGTTTTTTCTTCAATTGTTCATTTGTTTTTATTACTTTGACATTGTTATAAACTTATAGTACAAAAATTTCTTTTGATTAATGGTTAATTAATAGCAAGTGTGACATTGATGTCTTGGGTAACATTTTATTTATAAATTTTATGTCATTATGTGTACAATTGAAGTTGAATTAGAAGACAAACAGACCAACCATTGGAGAATGTGAAATGTGAAGAGATCCTAGACTTCTTGACACCGATTAATTTAACAATTCCTTTAGGGATTCCCACATGCATTATTTATAATAGCCACTAGTTTCTGGAAATTGATTACTTTGTTATGAAATTGAGTGAGGTAACAATTCTTACTA
The DNA here is from genome assembly GCA_013180625.2 of Boswellia sacra. Classification (NCBI taxonomy): domain Eukaryota; kingdom Viridiplantae; phylum Streptophyta; class Magnoliopsida; order Sapindales; family Burseraceae; genus Boswellia; species Boswellia sacra. Next base: position 56,013 of record SNVD02003109.1, on the reverse strand, counting down.
TGTCTTGTAACACTATAAAATCTATGTATTTGATTATAAAAATTATTTGATATTACATTAAATGATAAAAAAATTATAGAAATAAATAAATTTATTGATTGAAAGTTATTAAATACAGTACTAAAATAACTTTTATAATAACATGTATAATTTTGATGATATTATACTTTTTTTGAGGTATTAAAGCATGCAATTTTATTAAGACCTTATTAATTACTTTTAAGAAAATATATATTGAACTGAACATTGAATTATTTTTTGAAATAATTTTTTAACTTTAAATTTTAAAAGGATATTTTAACTTAAAAGATAATAAACTAAAAGTGACAAATAATAAATTTTAACCTATCATTTCAACCAAGTTAAAATTATTAATTAATAATTCTTTTGAAATAGTAAAATTATAGATATTAACATATTCACACTGTAACAGTACTCATGTTTTATCATGGGATTGTATTCTTTGGAGGAAAATTGGGGAAGTTTTGGTAACCTTGACTCTTGGCTTTACTTTAATTGTAATAAATGAACGTTTCTTTTCATTAGCTTTGAACCAAAAGAAAAAAATAATATTAATTAAATAAGTAAATGGAGAATTAAATACAATTTGTCCTCGATTCGAAGAAATTAAATCAATGGAGCCTCATTAATGAGAACCTTAAATCGAGGAAGGCCTAAGTCATAAGCCATCGAATAGCCTCAATATGGTGCCTTGTTCTTGACCCGGCACCAACCTGCAATTTGTATTGTATATCACTTTATTATATTGTTTCAACTTTCATGTGGACCCCTTAACTCAAGGTAAAGTGTATTTATTATTCTTTACTTTTAAACAATATCTCAAATGTCATCCCCATATTTCTAAATGATCTAGCTGTGGACCACTTCTTGCTTCGCTTCTCCCTTTATATGAAGAACAATTACCTTATACAACTAATTTTATATAGTTTGATATAATATAATGATTATAATCTATTATTTTTTGTATATAATATTAATAAATGATTATTAAGATAATTCATTATCACTTTTCTCTCCGTTATTATTTGTTGGTATCCATTCAATAATATATTAAAATTTATTATATTTGAATACATTTTTTGGTTGTGTGTGCAATATTATTCTTGTTTGAATAATTATACATTTAGTACTAACTTATATGATCAACTTTATATAATTTTGATGCAACACGATCTCATCGGATGACTGTAATTACTCAAATGAATAAGATAAAAGACGATGCATGTGGGACGGAACCAAAGTCTTTGAAGGTTTATCTCATTTCCTGTTGTAGTATGGAAAGATAAATTAAGGGAATTTCCACTTTGCTGTAGCTAGAATTTCATTGAACTAAAGGAGATATTAAAGGAGTAATTTCACCAATCACCACCAAGGACATTATCAATTATGAAGAAAAGTGGCATATACATTTAGTATAATTGGGCACTCTTGCCCGGTTTTATATATCAATTTTTTCCAATCAACATTACAGAACAGAAGAAAACTTCTAATTTACTTCTATGATACAAAAAATGATTTACCACTGGTATAATAATTGAATTAAACTGATCAACCTGATATTAGAGATTGTTAATTAATTAGTTTAAATTCTTCATATTTTTGGGATGAAGGTGAATTTGGGCTGAGTTAGACGGTCCTGGGTTGGGCTGGGTGGAGCTGGGCTGTAGTAGAGCCCACATTTTGTGGAAAAATGAAAATTTATGCATAAATAATGTAACAAACTGCCTTAGGTGCTATTCTATACAAGAATCAATGCGCATAGGACTTAATTTGTGTGTTCATTTTCTCAGTACGAAGGCGGAGCAAGAGATGGTGGTAAAGGACCAAAGCATGTGGGATATGTTTTTACTCGCAGAAATCCAGGCTCACTCTCCCTTTCGCCAGTCAAAGTAACTTAATTGAATGTCAAGATCTCTATAATTTTTTTTTTTATCTCATACTTCTATTGTATCTATTAAAAATGGGTAAAATCATAAAATATTAACAAAATATATAAAAATTTAATCAATAAATATATTGACAATAAGAGATGTTTGTGAGATTTTCAAAATTGTCTCAAGTGGCTAATAGAAAATCTTGAGCAGTTTTGTTTTGAATACATTCTAAAACGAACCAAAGTTTTCAGTTGTCGACTTTGTTGGGATGCAGTATTTTCCAATAATTAAGTTTTATTCGAAAGTTCTTGTTAAATATATTTGAACTTGATTCAGTGCCAAATCCAAGCCCTTGTTCGTGCTTTCATTTCAACAAGTTGTATTTGTATATAGTTCTTAAATAACTGATGAGTATAATTTTGTCAACTTTTAAGGGAAGCCCATAAGATTTTGCCCCAATAACTTTTCTTTGGCACTTATTAATATTTTTAGATATGGATGTTGTTGGAGAATAACTCGAACAAATTTCCCCTTTTTAGTCTAGTTTAATGAGAGTAGCAATTCGAAAATAAAAGCAAAAACTAACACACACGATTTTACATGGTTCACTTAAATAGGTTATATCCACGATGCAGAGCTTTTACTAGGTAGAAAAATAATACAAGAGTTTAAAACACTCAAACACTTACAAAATCCCAAATACACCTAAAGAATAATACAAGAGTAAATTTCCCTCTCTCTCTCTCTCTCTACAGGAAGTGTTTCTCTCACTTCTCACTTGGAGAGCTCTCATTTGAGACTTGCTCCTCCCTCACGGATTTCTTTGGGAGGAAGAGGGAAGCTCTATTTATAGGAGAGCTCTCCCTCGATATTGTCAAAAAATAATCGAAGTTAGGTAGTGTAACTTTGACAAAAAAAATATAAAATGTGGGCTGCTGCCTACATTTTTTGCCAACAATTGTTGCCCATATTTTTAACCAACAATTGCCCCCCCCCATATTTTTTACCAACAATCTTCCACTTGAAGACTGATTTCAATATGTGTTCATACCTCAATCAATGCAGTAACTCTTCCCCGATCTTGTAATTCATGCAGGCCAATTAAAGCTGAGCATAGCTTCGGTTCAATGGTCACCCTCTTTATCATCATGTCTATCGAATTTTGAGTTCCCAAATCTTTTTAAGCTTCAAAATCCCATCTTCCAAAAGTGATCAAATGAAATGATGTCGCATGCACCTGTATGTGCTTAGTTTAAGAACAAAAAGACGGATTCTTTGCCAAGTGAATTACACTTTAATTGTCATCATGCAATACACTCTTCTCTTGCTTATAGCCCAGTTGTTCTAAGAAAAGACTGTAATCAAACCATCTCTTGGCTAACTTCAGTTATGGCAACATACTTCACCTCAGTAGTGGAAAGAGCGACTATCTTTTACAACTTCGAGACCAACTAACTTCTATGCCGCCCAATGTGAAAACATAACCAATAGTAATCTTTCTACCATCAATCTCTCTTATCATATCAGCTTCTAAAAATCCTTGTAACCCAATGTCTAACTTTCCAAAATACAATACTAAATCTACAGTTCCCCTCAAGTACCTGAGAATCCACTTCATTGCTTTCAAATGTTGTTTGTCTGGTTTACTCATTTATTTGCTCACAACTCTTATTGCATGTGTAATATTTGGTCTAGTAAAAACCATGGCATACATAAGACTGCTAATAGATGAAGCATAAGGTGCCTTTGCCATGTGAGCTCACTGTTGCTCTATAATAGATGACTGTTCCTTAGATAGCCTCAAATAACTAGCTAAGGGAGTACTAACTGGTTTTGCATTGTCCATGTTAAATCAGCTCAATAGTTTCTTTACATACTCTTCTTGTGACAACTTCAGAACATCATAGTCTCTAGTAATTCCCATCATAAGGATTTGTTTGGTAGTAACCAAATCCTTCATTACAAAATGTTTGGATAACTCCTTTTAAAGATTATCGATTTCTTTCTTGTATGTACCTGCAATCAATGTGTCATCAACATAAAGCAGTAAAATAATATATAGGAGTCACCAAAGTTCTTCACATAGCAGCAATAATCTGCTTGGCATCTCAAAAACCTGTTACTACATATGAAATTGTCAAACTTTTTGTACCACTGTCTAGGTGGTTGTTTTAAATCATACAAGCTCTTCTGAAGTTTGCACACCGGTTTCTTCTTTCTTTGTACTTCAAAACCTTGTAGCTGCAATGTAAATTTCTTCATCTAGATCACTATAAAAAAATGTTGTCTTTGCATCCAACTGTTCCAGGTGCAAGTCTTCCATAGCCACTAAACCAAGTACAGTTCTAATGGTGGTTAGTTTAACCATTGAAGAGAAAATCTCTATGTAGTTGATGCCTTTCTTCTATTGAAAATCTTTCACAACCAGCTTTGTTGTGTACTATTTGTTGCCATCATGCTCATCCTTGATTTGATACACCCATTTATTATGCAAGGCCCTCTTCCCCTTTGGTAACTTTTCCAAAGTCCATGTTTGATTGTATGACAGTGAATCCATCTCATCCTTTATGGCTAACTCCTGTTTCATTGATTCATCAGCGTGTATGGCTTCTTCATAACCCTCTGGCTCCCCTCTGTAAGTCAATAGCATGTAATTCAAAGAAGGAGAGTATCTCTGAGGTGGTCTGATAGTTCTACTAGATCTCCTAAGTGGGGTCATAGGCACATCCTAATATGTTTCTAGGGCTTTGTTTTCTTGGTTGTCATGGTTACTATTATCTGCATCAATCCCTAAAAAATCTCCTAATGGAATCACTTTATATCTCATAGTTCCAAGATTTGTACTCTCTAATTATATTCCCAACCTATCTTTATACAACAAATTTTTAAAGACCACATCCTTACTTTTGATAACTTTTTGACTTTGTTCATCCTAGAAATGATAACCAAACCCACTATCACCATAGCCAATGAAAAAACAACTTTTATACTTAGCATTAAGCTTACTTCTAGCAGTAGCATCAATGTGAATGTACGAAACATAACCAAACACTTTCAGAAAAAAAAGATTTACCTCTCTGCTGCTCTAGACTTCTTCTGGTATTTTGAAGTTTAATGGTGTATAAGGACCTCTGTTGATCAAGTAAACAACCGTGCTAATAGCTTCAACCCAAACCATCTTAGACAACCCAGAATGTAAACAGAATGGTTTTCTCCATCTTGATACCATGTTTAGCGCAAAATCTTCTAAAGTTTGCATCTATGTATTTACCTATATTGTTTGACCGCAAGCACTTCACTTTCTAATTGATTTCATTTTCAATAAATGCTTTCCACCTTTTGAAAGCATTAAAGACTTCAAACTCTTGTGCTTCAGAAAATACACCGATACTTTTCTACTTGCATCATCAATGAAAGTCACATAATAGTTGAAAACTCTAAGGGAAGAGAGAGAGAGGTAGGTCCCCAGATGTTTGTATGAACTAAGTTTTAGCTTTGATACTTTTGCTTTTCTTCTAGTTTTTAAGAAGCTTACCTTTTTTTGTTTTCGAAGATACAACCTTCACACAGATTGTGCTCAATTGATTTCAAACTCGGAAGCTTCCTTTATGACTCGAGTATCTTCATTCCCTTTTCACTCATATGCTCGAGCATATAATGTCAGAAATCAGAACTTATAGCGGAATCAGGAACTACGACTGTATTTCTGCAACTAAAAGTGACATATAGTGCTCCAGTTTTACTTCCTTGAGCTACAACCATGGCTCCCTTTGTGACTTTCTAAGAGCTTCCATTGAATGTCACACTGTGCCCTTCACTATCAAGTTGACGAACTGAGATCAAGTTTTGCATAAGCTTTGGTACATGTCTCACCTTGTGAATCTTCCACACAGATCCGTTTGCCATCCTCAAACTGACATCACCAATGCCAACTATGTCCAATAGTTCTCGATCTGCAAGATACACCTTGCCATGATTTCTAGTAATATAGTTCTCCATGATCTCACTATGTGCATTATTATGAAAAGAGGCACCCAAATCCAACACCCAAGAGTCAACAAAGTTATCAATAGACAAGAGTAAAGCAATATGTGCATTTTCTGTCGTTGTAGCATTCACTGTGTCATTCTTGTCAACATTTTTCTTCTTAAGTGGTGCTCTACAATTGTTTTTAATTAACATTGCCTATCTTGTCACAATTCCAACATTTAATATTGCTCCTCCTGTTTCTAGATCTACTTCTGCCATCCTTCGACTTTCCTCCACCTTTATATTTGTTGGAATTCCTATCATAATTTCTACCCATATTTTCGACATTAAGGGTAGAATTGGCAACTATTACTTCTTCTGAATCTCTTCTATGAACTTCTTCAGCAAAAATTTTATCTTGATTTCTCTGCAAACTAGTTTTGCATTTCCCATAGAGTTGCTAACAGTTGCTCTCATGGGTTCCCAACTATTCAATAATGATGATAAAAGAATTAAGGCACAAATTTCATCATCAAATTGAATTCCTATTGAACTCAATTGATTTATAATCGTATTGAATTTATTTAAAGGATCAACGACAAGAGCATTATTTATCATCTTTAAATTAAATAACTTTTTCATTAGGTGTACCTTGTTGCTTGTCGATGACTTCTCATACATAAAAGATAAAGCCGTCATCAACCCTGCAGTGGTCTTCTTCTTTGCAACATTATGGACAACGTTCTTTGACAATGTCAAGCGAATCATCCTGAACACATGTCTATCAAGAAACTTCTAATCCTCTTCCTTCACATCCACTAGTTTCTCATCCAAAGGCAAGTGTAGTTTTTTACTATATAGATAATCTTCTATCTGTATCTTCCAAAAAGCATAATCAATGCCATCAAATTTAGCGAGTCCGAGCCCTTATCCTTTTTCGCTGGCCATTACTCCTAATCGAAACCTTGAATTACTTCTCTGTGAATAGTACCCTATGAACAGTACCACATGTGAATAATACTTCATATCTATGAATAGTATTGTATGTGTGAACAGTATACTGTATCTGTATACGCACCCCCTATTGAACTAAAGCTCTAATACTAGTTGTTAGGGAATAATTTGAACAAATTTCTCCTTTTTAGTCGAGTTTAATGAGAGTGACGATACGAAAATAAAAGCAAAAAATAATACACATGATTTTTGTGGTTTACCCAAATAGGCTACGTTCACGGACTGTTGCAGATCTTTTACTAAGGGAAAACTAACACAAAAGTTTACAACACTTAGCATTTACCCAAATCCCAGATACACTTAAAGAATAATTTCCACATTTATTCTTTTATACAAGAGTAAATTTCTCTCTCTCGTTCTCTCTGTAGGAAGTGTTTCTCTCACTTCTCACTTGCAGAGCTCTTATTTGGGATTTGCTCTCTCCCTCAGATTTCTTTGGGAGGAGGGGAGCCCTATTTATTAGAGAGCTTCCCTAATAATTGTTAAAAAATAATCAAAGTCAGGTAGCCTAACTCTAACAAAAAAATATAAAACGTGGGTTGTTGCCTACATTTTTTATCAACAATTACTGTCCACATTTTTTAATGACAGATGCCTATCGATTGCATGAATGAATTAAAATGACTAGATAAATAGGAATCACTCAAATTCAAATGACTTGATAGATAGGAATCCCTGTAATTCATTAATAGGTAATCTCCTCACCCTCCACTCAAGCTTCGCGATCTCTTGAGCTAGATTAAGTGAAACAATCCATAAAACAAAAGAATTTTTTTTTTCAGATTTTTGGCTAAATTAATTTTTGACATAGTGAAGGACCCCTAGCCTACTATCGTTCAAAGGAGTGTAAGAAAGTGGTTATGGAATATCAAGTCGATTGCTTGGTTGGCGAAAATTGGCAGATGGGCCTTCTTTTTATTGTTGCTCTACATTACATTCCTAACATCTTGGTTGATTGTACGTCTTATCACATTTATTTTTATGTACAAATAGTTGTGGAGAAAGAAAAGCAGACAAACGACGAAAAACAAATTTTTACTTAAACTGATAGAGCCAAATTGGTGAGCTATCTATGACAAATAGCAAATGACAAATGGCAAAGAGCTACGGTGATAAGATATAAATGATCAGTGTTCTGTGCTTGGTGTTTGCAACGTGTTTTTGCTAATGCTTGGCGGTGAACCGGGGATGCTTGGTGGTGAAAGGCAGTGTTGTTTACGGTGCATGCACTTGGTAGTGGAAGGCAGTGATGCTTGCTGCTTGGTAGCGCAAGACAGCGGTGTTTGCAATCTACAAATTGCATGGTGATTCTTGGCAGTGGACAGGTGGTCCACTGGCCATGGCTTGCAAAAGGCAAGCCACCATATTTGAAGCAGTTACCGGTTTTTATGGTGGAGATGAGCAGCGGTTTTTGTTTCTTCATTTTTCGGCTTTTTTTTTTAATTATAATATTTTAGTTTAGGAAATTTCTTTAGAATATTAATTTATTTTCATATGAAATGTCTATTTTGTCCGTCTCTGTTAAAGTGAAAATTAACCGAATTTATCAATTGATTAAAAAGTGCAATTGTCAGGGGTCTCGTTGATTAAATAGCCAAACTTAGTTCAAGCTTCATATTAAACAAAACCTTAGAGGTAGTTAGTGATATTATGTCACTAAATACTTAAGAATTTAATCAATAAATATATTAACAATAAGAGATGTTTGTGAGATTTTCAAAATCTCAAGTCCACAATAGATAATTTTGTGCAGTTTCTGTTTTTAATTCATTCCAGAAGGAACAAAAATTTTTGGCTGTCGACTTTGTTGGGATGCAGTCTTTCCCAATAATTAAGTTTTATTTGAAAGTGCTCGTTACATATATTTGAACTTGAAACAGCTTTTGGATTTTGTTACTAGTTACAACTATTTTGATGTTTTAGTAAACACCTTGAAAACTGATTGTTTTGAGAAACTGCTATTTGGAAAATCTATTTTTATATTAGATTTCAAAGGTAGGTATAGGGTAGCTTTTGAAAATTAAGTTTTGAAAAGCTAAAATTTGGATAGACTAAAATATCTAAATTGTCCCTACAATTTAATATAAACCCAAAAATACCCCTAATATTACAATGTGAAAATTAATTAATAAGTTAATAAATTATAAAATTAAATATGCTTTATATTTTCTAAATTTATTTTTTTTAAAAAAATTCAAAACCGTTATTGGAGTACCATCGTCGGCATCCATCTTTCGATGCGTGAAGGGACACTGTCGGCTACAGGAGAATCAGCCAGAAGTCGTAACACATGAATATGTTGATGGTTTCGTCATTGATGTCGGAAATCAGTCGAATCGGGTGATTAAAGTTCCAGATAGCTAGCATGTCCTTTTATGCGCCGAAAGGCAGATGCCGGTGTCAGCCAGATGACTAACAGTGGTGGCTTTCCAGTGAAGTTTTTGAATTTTTCGTTTCTAATTTATTTTAATTTTCTAAATAAAAATACATAAATAAATTTAATTTTTTATTTTATTATATTATTTGTATTAAATATTAATTATTTTTATAATTTTTTGTATAGTTTTGTATTTTTATTAAAAATTAGCTTTTGAAAATCAAGTTTATCAGACACATATTTATAACTTTTGGATAACACAGTAATTTTAAAAAGCTAATTTATTAAACACTCTAAATTTGTTAAGACAGCACGGTTAATAACTGATTCTTCTCATATCATTTTTTTCATAACAATTTTTTAACGATACAGCAGTGCCAAACACACTCTCAGTGCCAAATCTAAACCCTTGTCTGTACTTTCATTTCAATAAGTTGTATTTTTATATAGCTCTTCTTAGATAAGTGGAGACTGAGAATCATTTTGTCAAACTGTAAGGGAGGTCCATAAGATTTTGCCCCGACAACTTTGCACTGGCACTCGATAATCTTTTAAGATATGGATGTCCAGCAGTTGGATGGATGAATTGAAATGACTGGATAAATAGGAATCTCTTAAATTCACAAATGAGTAATCTCCTCACCCTCCACTCAAGCCTTGCAGGAACTCTTTAACTAGATTAAGGGAAACAACCCGTAAAGCAAAATAACTTTTTTGTTTTGTTTTTTTTCCTAGCTTTTTCGCTAAACGTCATCTTTGACATAGTGGAAAACCCCCACCTCACCATGCTTTAGAGGACGATGAGAGAAACAGTGATGGTGAAATATTGAGTCCATTGTCTGGTAGGAGAAAATTGGCAAATGGGCCTGCCATCTCTATACGCTGCATTCTTCGAATTTCTATTAGGTTTACGTCTCGCCTTTATTTTCGTATACAAAAAGCTGTGGGGAAAAAAAAGCAAAAGACAAATAACAAATAACAAAATTTAACTTATCATTCATCAAGTTAAAATTATTAATTAATATTTTCTTTTGAAATATTAAGATTGATTTAGCACACAGATTGTTAACTTGTGATTTATGACATATACAAAGATAATCTATTCTAAAACATAAAACAAAAAGATGAAAGAGAATGATATACTTCAATTACTTATAAGCCAGTTTTTATTGTAAAGTTTTTATAAGTTTGACTTTAAACTATATGCTAATAAGTAGAATGGAAGAGATTTGGCCTATAATCATTTAATAGTTATACTCACAAACCCTAATAGATAATTATGGTTCAAATTAAACCTTAATTAATTAATAAGTCAACCTCACCAAATGCAATGACTTTTGCTTTAATCACTTGAGGTTGACGGCACTCCATAAGATACGAATCCCTATCACGAGAGGTTTTATTGTGACTACTTAGGTATATAATAATGTTTTGAAGCTTGTGTAATATTCAATAAAACTTGTATTTATTGATAAAAATTTCATCAAAAGATAATTTATTGATTAAAAATCATTTTATATAATAAAATTTGTTTTTCTGAATAAAACTATGCAATATAGATATTAGCATATGCATACAGTAGAATTACACCCTCATGTTTTATTAATGCGATTGGCTTATACTCCTAATTTTGGTGAACTTTTCTTGATTAATATTATATTCTTAGGAGGAAAATTGAGGAAGTTTTGATAACCTTGACTCTAGGCTTTAATTTATTAGTACTAAATGACTGTTTCCTTTCAAGAGTTTCTAAAAACGATATTAATTAAATTGAATTATTATTACAATTAAATGGAGAATTAAAAACAAGTTTGAGCTCAATTTGAAGACATTAAATTCTATTAATGGAGCCTTTTAATGAGACCTCAAATCGAGGAATGCCCAAGTCAGGTCAGGAGCCATGAAATAAGCTGGCATCAACCATAACTTGTATCGTACATCACTGTATTATTATATTTTTTCAGCTTTGAAGTGGCCCACTTAACTCGAGGTAAAGTGGATTTGTTATTATTTACTTTTAAACCATGTCAGTTGTCATCCCCATCTTTCTAATCGATCTAGCTAGCTATGGACCACTTGTTGTTTGGCTTTCTCTTTTATATAATTAAAGAATATATAATTTTTTTATACAATTAATTTTGTAAAATTTGATGTAACTATGATCGATAGTATTATACTTATAAAATTTATATAAAAAGTTTTTTTATAAATTTGGTATAACATTAAGTGAATAAAAAGTTGAATATAATGTAATAAATATTAATAAGTAATGTGACATTGTATGAGTGATGTCATCATTTAATTTATATAATAATCTTTTATACAAATTTATAAGTGTAGAATTATTCAATTATAATCTATTATTTATTTTATATAGTAACAATAACTGATTATTCACACCAGTTAATGATATTTTATCCTAACAAGAATCTAATACGAAACTATTAGTATAATGTCTAAAATGGAAAGAAATTCTTACATATTGAATGTCTAATAAATAATAATATTACACTTATAAAATTAGTATACAAAATTGATATGATATTAAATAAACAAAAAAATAATATAAGTTGTTAGTATAATAAATATCGATGAATCATGTAATATTGAATGAGCGATATCATATTAATTTTATATATAAAATTTATATACGGATTTTATAAATATAATATTACTCGACCAATAAAAGAAGGATATGAATTAAAGCTAATCAACGTGTATCCAAATCCAAGTTAAAAAAGGAAGATACATGAAAAGAAGTGAATCGGTTTTAAAAAATGTGGATTCTTGTTGAACAAGACACTACAAAATGGCCCTACGGATGCAAACATGGACGGAGACAGGAAGGGACAAAGTGGGGCAATAATTTAAAAATTTTTTGAAATTGAAAACTTTTCTTATGCATATTATCAATTTTGCCCCTTAATATTTAATATTCTGAAATTATAAATTTACTTAAGGTGGACCCCCTTTCTTTTCATTTTCTTCCCTCTTACACATGCAGCTTCGGAACTTAAATAGAAAATTTGTCTTTTAGTTAATTCACTTTGTCTTACTTGGTTTCGTCTATCTTGCACAAAATTAAGGAGTGTGTCTTCCTCTCCTTCACTTTACTCATTAGGCTCCTTAACCAAATGAAAAGATAACTTTTCTCTCTAGCTTTAACTTACTTTAATCTTGCGGTCCATCTATTTATAAAACAAAAATTGGAAGCTAGGTATGTAGAGGTAAAAAAAAAAAATTCTTTTCATCCTTTTTATTTATTTATTAACTTTTTTCATATTAAGCAAATCTACTCTATGTTAATATTGTTGAAGATCATTTTTTTTTAATTCTTCATCTTGGTTTGTAATTTATGGCTATTTGTTTGTTATCATTGTATTATCTATGAAAATAAGACAATGGTCTCACGTAATTACTTTATTTTTTTCCCATGACTTGCTAGTTATTGTCATTGTTTATTGTGTATTATAATTTCTATTTATACAATCTTTTTATTTTCTATATATATGTATAATTTTTTTAAAATTATGTTATGAGTCATAATTTTGAATATTTGATATTTGTTATAATATAAATAAAATAAGCATAGATGCTACGGGTAGGGGTGGCAATTCGTGTTCGTGTTCGTATCGTGTCGATCTGTGACACGATAAAGATTGATCCAACACGAACACGACCCGTTTATTATTCGTGTCACTAAGACTTAACACGAACATGACACGATTATTAAACGGGTAACACGACACGACACGCTAACACGAATATTAAACGGGTCGTATTCGTGTTAGACATGAACACGATCCGTCAACACGATTAAGACACGTTTACATGACTGACACGACTGGATCTACACGATTATGGCTCGTTAACACGATTATGGCTTGTTAACACGATTATGACATGTTAACACGATTATGACATGTTAACACGATTATGACACGTGATACATTTACAACACGATTATGACACGATTATACATTAAAACATATTTCTAAATGAAAAATTTATAATAAAAAATACAAAATTAAACAAGGTTAAATACCAAGAAATCATACAAACTTCAAATGCAATATAACTACCATAAGAAAACAACTTTAACAATTCATATACAACAAAATTAATAAAAATAAAGTCCATCAAACCTCAAATAAACATGTATCACATTCCTAAATTATGGATGACTTAGAAGAAGTTCATCACAAACAAACAAACAAACACTATAAAGTTATAGTCATCCATCATAAATCACAAGTAAGTGCATCACAAACAAACACAAAAAAGTTCTTCAACTCTTACCCATCTCCTCTTCAACTCTTAAGCAACCTACAAAAAAAAAAAAATTATACTCATTAAAAAATCATATTATAGAATTATATAAAACATATTATAAATTAATCAAGAAAGTTTACAATTTGTTCATGATCTCATAAACCATACAATGAAAACTACAATATACTTCAATTACCAAATCATAAACCATTAAATAATTATTTTAAATCCATGCTTTTAATTCAGCTAGTAATTAACTATTAAAAATGCAGAATTTTAAATTATTTGTGGTAGGACTTTCGAATACTGCCAACCACATCCTTAAAAAAGCAAGGACGTCAAAGAGAAGTGAGTTGATTTTGATATAATAAAATGATGTTAATCATCAAGCATGGACAAAACAAGGAAAAGGAAAAGCATGAACTAATTAGATTCAATTCACAGCTATTTTTTTCAAGTGATAATTTCATATATGATAATTTTATACACAACACAGCTTAATAATTCATGCATAATTGACAATGTTGAAATTGAAAATAATATTTAGCCCAAAAATTATAATATATGTTTTGGGTAACTATTCCTATCAACACTATAAAAGTTAAATGCTTAATTTCCTCTTTCTATAGTAGCATCCTGCATATTTTCGTTTCCAGATCAATCACAATCGCATATAAATGTGAAAATGCAATCAATAACAAGATAAAAAGTTGAATATAAGAAAGAAAAGTCCAAATTTATATTATTACAATGATTAAAAACCAATATAATTTCATCTCTGGGAACAAGTTGTCAAAGCAATTATACTCTAATTTTTCTTTCAACTTCATTGGCGGACAAGTCATTCTTTCAACTTTATTGGTGGAAAAGTCAATAACAAGCACACATTTAATGTGAAAAAGAACGTAGGACTATGGACATACAGATCCAGATCAAGCTCTAGCTCCAGAAACACAAAGTCAGACGATTTTTATTTGTTAAACTTACAGTGTTATCGTGACGAGAGGGATCGGACGATTGGAGGGCTGTGGTCACAGCTTGAGTACAGAGTGAGGACTGGATGGTGGAAGGTGGTGAAGCTATGACGGCAGTGAGGATAGGAGATGGAGAAAGGTTGGAGGCAACTTCCCTTGGTTGTGAGTTGTGACCGTGACGAGGACTGGAAGACTGGAGGGTGTGGTCGCTGGAGGAGGAGGACTGGATAGTGGATCTATGATGTTGAAGGCAGTGAGAATAGCAGTAGCTGGCGGCGGTGAGGAGAGAAGGGTTTTAATTCAAGTGTTATTTTGATTATCAGATCAGGCCGTTTTCAATTTTCAGTCCATTAGGTTTCAATTTTTATTAAATGACAAATATGTCCTGAGCTTTAAAATGAATTACGTTTCAAAATTATATTCTTAATTTAAAATTTGGATATATATAGGGACTAAAATGTCTAAATTTATAATATTAATTTTAATATTTTTAAATTTAATATTATTTTGTAATCGTGTCAATATTCGTGTTAATCGTGTTATCATGTCAATCGTGTATAATATGTATTCGTGTTATTCGTGTTATAAACGTGTTCGTGTCATAATTGTGTCGTGTCATAATTGTGTTCGCGTGTCGAAGACACTCAACCCGAACACGACACGATTATTAAACGGGTTGACATCTTCGACACGAATACGACACGAATACGAATAAGCCAAAACCCAAACCCGTGTCGTGTCAAGTCGTGTTCGCGTGTCGTATCGAAAATTGCCACCCCTAGCTACGGGCATCATCTATTATTTATTTTCATCATAAGTTCATAATTGTAACTTTGTTAAATTTATCGAATTATTTAAAGTTGTCCAGAATAGAAAATTTTAATTTTATTATTCAAAAGCTAACTTTTTTTTTTCATAATAAATTATTAAGTTGAGTGTTCCTCTTTACATTAAAATTTTCAAATTTTACTGTTAATAAATTTGCCCCATCTTGATGGACTTTCTAACTATGACTATGGATGCAAAGGTAAATTCATTCGAAGCTCTTGCACCGAAAATATTTCAGAAATCTTTGAGAAATCCTATTAGATTGTGTTTAGTTTTCCTAATTTGTGTAGAATTCGGATTAATTATTTGTTATATTTAGAATAACAAGTCTTTTAATCTTAGATTACTTTGTCACCTTGTCAGCGTCAGGTATATACGAGCACGCATACTGGAAGAGAGCATAGTGGTGGAAGAATCAATGGGCCACACAGCAAGACAAAGATAAAGAAGTAAATCAACTACAGTGGGAGATAATGGGCTGATCTTCTAGAGGAACTGGTTGAAATCATCTCCAATAAAATCATGAGTATAGTAGACTATCTCACGTTTGGTGGAGTTTGCAGAAGCTAGAGACAATGCTATTTAGAATCAGAGCAGAGATACATGGAATCATATTCACCACTTGTGATTTGCATATCAACTGGAGCCTATGACCACTCTTCTTATTTCTACGACATAACTACTCGTATAGGGAACATGGCTAGGATTCCTTATTTTGCTTCCAATAGTTGTCTTGGTATTTCAAGTGGATACTTGATCAGGCAACAAGTTAGGACTAGTTATATTTGGCATATAAATGCTGCTTCAGGACATCAACTCCACTTCCATCTCGAACCACTTTCTTATCCTCGAGATTTTGGTGATGTTGCCAACTTTGCTTCCATTGGTCTCAGGGTAATCTTGACTTTATTCTCGTATTTTTCTATCGTAGGTGTTGGAAGTTGAAGTTTCGTTGAGTGACAACCAGTGGAAAGAATACTTCTTTAAAGGCTGGTCTTTTCTTCGAGGTTTAGTTGTTTTTTATGGCAGAATATTTGCTTTTAGCTTTTAACTGAAGATTCTTATCAGATTGGGATATTGAACTTGAGATCTTCAGATTTGGAGCTTTTGAAACTCAAGTGCAGCCCTCATTTGTGTCATAATAATGTTAGATTGGTCACTTTAAATGAGCATCTCCTTATAGTTGATAATTGTATTGATCGTACCTTGCACAGGTCTACACTTCACGGGTATAGAGTTTGCAAGATAGACTTTTTGAGGATGGAATGGATTAGGGTAGATTTGGACGACCAAGCTCTGTTTCTGAGTGACATGGGGAGCTCCACGATATTAGGCAACCCAACAAAGTGGGGAGGATGAAGCAATTGTGTTTATCCCTTCCATTTTCTTTATCGTAAGTGTTATGTGTACTCCTTGAATGATGAGACCAACGAAACTTGCCTCTTTCGGAAGAGTGATCTTCTATCCAATACAACATCAGACCTGCTGGTATTTCTAGGCCAATCAAACAGGATAGATAACCTCAGGAATGATTAGTTTGATGCAAGGTAAAAGGACTAAGTTTCAGAAGCTTTTGCTTTGCTTTTGTTTTGGTATTTCTTCTTACTCAGGGATATGCCAGCAATATTTATTTATTTATTTAGGTCTAAGAGTATGTATGTGTTATTAAAGTGCTGTTATTTCAATTTAATATTTTCATATATGTATGAACTCTTTCTGCACTCCCATTTAATCTTTTTTCTTTTTTCAAGAAAATATAAACACATTTTAGGCTCACTACAAGAAAATGGGCATTTTACAGCGGGCTAAAACTACGATAAAAAGTCTTTTATGGCGGTCCAACGGCGGTTTAAGCCTGCCGTATAAAGCGGTGACATAAAAGCCGTTTTGACTTTTTACTGCGGTTTTAGCCCGCAGTAAAAGAGTTTTTACCACGGTTCCTAAGCCCGCTGTAAATGTTTATGGTCCAGCCTTACAACAGATTGAATTTATTTACCGCGGGCACTTTGCTTGCCGTAAAAAGTTTACTATGGTTTAGAAACTGCAGTAAAAGTGCTATGATGCTGCGGTGTAACTTATTTACTTCGGTTCTCTCGCCTGCCGTAAAAAGTGCAAAACTTTTTTGGTTTTCATGTCACTTGGTTTGCCCGCCATAAAAATTGCAGAACCCATCTATTTTTTTTTTTTGGTTTTTTGAGAAATCCATTTTTATAACTAAAATCTTTTGAAACCTGTTTTATTTTTCAAGTAATTTATTGCATATAATAACATGAAACAAATCAATTGATATTGGCATAACACATAAAAGTACAACATAATAATATATTTGCATACATGAAAGAAAAAAGAGTTCTACTAAGTTTGTTTCCAATAAGTATAGAAGTCTAAAATAAGTGTACAAGTCTTATTCCAATCAAGTCCTCATGTGAGAAAAACCTGCACAAATAAAATGCAATAATTACTATCTAACTATTCATAAGTTTTTTAAAAAAGTTCAAGTGCAAGCTATATGCCTTACATTAATTTATTTAAAGAGAAATTATATACCTAATTCTCCTCATTCTATTCCTTATTTGTTGTTGTAGAGTCAATGTTAACACGATTCCGATGTGCACTTGAAGCATCTGGAATCAAAGCTTAAGATATTTTAGAAGATTTAGAAAAACTTATAATCCTAAATAGTTTCAGTCATCAACTGCTTGTAATTATAAAAAGAAAAAACAAATTAAGTAATACATGTTGTCACTTGGGTTTAGACTCATGTACCATATATAACACCACTAGCATATATGCAAAATTAAAACTCAGAATTTGACAATTACTTCAGAGCTCTTGACATTTGACATGATAATAAAAAACTAACATTAGATTAAAACTCAAACACTCTTCTTTTTATCAAGTTAACATACAATTGAGCATGATATTCAGCTAGGTTATGTAACAAATATCATTGTGATAAATAGTTAGCAAATACCTTTGTCAAGAACTCATTAATCTATGTCTAAAGAGCAAGAGTGTATGGAAAGACAAATGAATTGAAATGCTGAACTTATATTAAGCTATTTTGGACTGGTCTACCATACTCTATCACTCTGCTCAATGCTTCACTCACTATGTTGCCAAAAAAAATTCCATACCACAAATAAAACTATATTGCCAAAGGCGAGTTCATCAACTACATAATTTCAAATAAATTCACAATCAAAATCATCAATTAAATCAATCTCTCACCAGCTTCATGAATTAATAACAGAAATTTCACTGTTACAAGAAATATAAAATTAATCACTATAAATCAAGAAACATGAGCATGATTTATGAAATCAAGTTAACAAAATGACAAAAGTAAAAGAATAAAACAAATGCAAAATATTGAGTTGACAATTTCAATATTTGAAGATATGATAGTAATATATAATATTATAATCTAAGTGCATAGCAAGCAAACAAACGATAGCATTCCTTTCCTTTTCCATAATTATTGATCATCACTATCATTGGATTATTATTTTTATTGTTCGCAACATATTATATTAAAACTCAAGAATTGAAATTGCTTGATATCAAGTGACTAATGGCAAGAAGACAAAGGATCTTTGATCTAGCCCAAAATGACAGATGGAAAAATTTGAGCAAAATAATTCAAATGAGATGAAACGTAATTTTTCAGGTTCTCAAATGATATATACAGTTGTAGAAAACTTCTGAGAAAATCCCCAATAGCAAAACTTTGAGCTTTATTCTTCCTCGTGATGACTTGCGCTCCACAGAAGTTATTATCGATGATTTTGGCACCAAAGTCTTGTCTAATCACCAAGTTTCTTCTCCAATCCTATATGCATGTATCTGCAATCAAAATATTCAAAAATTTATATGACCTAATCCAGACAGCAAGAATTGCAGTACATGTATCATAAACTATCCCTTCATATGGCAAAAAATTCAAGCACAACTTTCAATAGACTCACAACTATAGATTGCAACATGTGACTCAAAAGCCGAATGGCTAGAAATCCTACTCTGCTTATCGTACGACTACTTATTATAATTATAACAATATTAGTAATTTAAATAGAAATATAAATAGATGCCGGTTGAATGCACCTGGTAGCAAAATTCTCAATTATTGGAACGATATAAAACTTTGAATATAAAGCTTTTACGTGCAACTCTCAAGCTTTTTTCATTTGAAATTGGTAGTAAATAATATCCGATTCAATCTCATTAGATCAATATATATATACACACACACACACATTTATTTATGGTGATTGAGAGAGCTTTCAATATGTTTGTGATTATTTGCCATAAATAAATAAGTGTATGTATGTATGTGTGTGTGTGTGTATATGTGTATATATATATATATATATATATGTTTTCTAATATAATTGCAGTAGTTTCAGCAGATTCATTATTCAATAGTCGTTTACTCCAAATTAAAGAAAAAGTCAGTCCTATCTAAAATAATTTCCCCTTAAATTATTGTTCTTTAGTCTACAAAGTTGCTAGTTATAAATGCTAGTATTCAATTGTATGGTATATTTAATTTTCGAGTAATTAACATTGCCACCTTCAACGTTTGGGCGAAGTAACATTCTTCCTTCAATATTTGGCGAAGTAACATATAGGCTCCTAATTTCCAAATACTGTTAATCCATCCATTAAATATATTGCAGGAAGACAATTTTACCTTTATTTATATTATAAGATTTTTTATTTATTTCTCTTTATAAATGAGATGAATTTTAAAAACATCAACAGGACTCGAAAAATTCATATTTTTTAAAATTTTATAGAAAATGGTTTGTATAGATGGTTTGTAAAAAGTGATTTTTTAAAAATAAAAATTAAAAAGAAAATGATTTGTAGATAAATAAAAATGGTAGTCTAATTGGTTTTCTTTCTACTTTTTATTTTTTAAAAATTTATATTTTTTAAAAATAAAATTAAAAAGAAAATGTTTTGTAAATAAACCATTTTTTTTAAAAAAAAAGTTTGTAAATAAAAATTAATGTTTTAAAATTTTTCTTTATTATAAAGAGAAATAAATAAATAAATCTTATAATATAAATAAGAGCAAAATTATCTTTCTATAATATATTTAATGGATGGACTAATGGTATTTGAAAGTTATGGGCCTTTGTGTTACTTTGCCGAAACTTGGGGGGAGAGTGTTACTTCGCCCAAACGTTAGGGGTAATAGTGTTAATTACTCTTTAATTTTTTTATTATTTTGCTTTGCTACAAGCCTGTTTTAGCATGGGTTTCTCTGTATATTGTGAGCAATACACAATCCACAATATAAAATACATTATTAATCTTTCATGATCATGAGGAGGCAATTGATGATATTTGCTAGTGCAATAAAACTTTAGAATTTGATCCTTTGCTGATATAATTGTTTATATAAATTGAAGTTGCAGCTTAAAAAAAAAAAAAGAGTTGATACTGGAACACTAATGCAAATATGTCGTGAAAGCTAGTCTGGCTTTCAAAATTCATATAGGGCATCCCTTTTGAGCTGGTAATATACAGTTTCAGAATCAAAATGAGTGCTCTACATTATGGTTTACAATATACACTGTAAAAGGCATACGTGCACCTCTCATGTGCCCAAGAAAGTGTCCAATTTTATATTTTAGTTTTGAGTTGTTTCAACTTTGGAGATTTCACAATTTTTTCCTATTTTGAGTTCATTTTTTATTTAGAAACATTTAAATGCTTTTTAATTCATATTAGACTTGCTTGTTTTGAGTAAATCATAAATTTTAGCCTTAAAAAAGATACGATTTACCATAGTTTGTCATTTTATCATATTTTTATCAATTAATATTAAAATGAATTTATGAATTTCAGTTTGACACTTTTCTTCTTATCTTCGGAGTTAATGTGCATAACTTATAATAACTTTGATACAAAATAAACAGAAGCAAAAACAAAAGCAAAAATCTTTTAGCAATTAATTGATAATGTGTGACTGATTAAACCGATTTTTAACATATTATGTGTCCAAATAAATTAAATTAAAAAATTGAAATAATATTATGATGCAAAGCTGCTGATTCACTGAGAAATTTATAATTTGACAATTAGGCAATACAAGTTACACAAGGTGTGGCATCGAGTGTTTTAAGTTAATCAATGCCATCAGCTACTGATGGCTGTCTTCTCATTATTAGTTTTTGTGAAAGCATATACAATTACAAATAGAAAGATCAATTAATCTTGATAACAAAAATTACCAATCTTAAAGTCCAAATATAATGACGACTCTTAACAGTAAAATCACAATTTTTGGAAAAATCTCAACTCCGTAAATGCTTTATGCAAGGAAAAGTTAGCACAAGGTCATGACCTCAAACACATCTAATAAAAAATGCTATATTTATAAATATTGACAATATTACCAGAACTTAATATATTCTTTGCTTCATTAAATAGAAGCATAAATATAGAATTATTATATCACCTTAAGGTCCTCTACAAGTGAATTAAAAAGCATGGCAACACTATGACTTCCAACCATAAGCACCTAGTAGCTGATTAATATTTTCTTCAAGTTATATTTATTTATTGATTTGTTTCTTAAGAAGAACCAAAGAAAATTTTGGACAAGTGTTAAGGAAATTTATGAGAGAAGATTAATTATTGGCATTTGGCGGCCACAATAGTCTCCATATAAAATAATAAATTAACATGAAATTTTTTTTCTTCGTTGTTATAATGTTACTGGTGAATGAAATTAAATCGTCAATTGTATTTAAAAACGATCTTAAATCCTCATAATATGGCTTCAGTCAAATCTAACTTGCGTGAAGGCCTAATTAATTATTTAAAAAAGACTACATGAAAACAGATCAAAATAGTCAACAAATCATATATTATTTGTTTTACAGAACCGATGACCATATCATGATGAGATATCAATAACAGTGCAACGATGGTATTATTACGGGAAGAGCAGTTTCAGCAGACTCATTATTCAACATTCATTTACTACAAATTAAAGAAAAAGTCAATCCTATCTAAAATAACTTCCCCTTAAATTATCTAAAATAGTTCCCAGTAATATATGTAGTATTAAATTCTCTGATTATGTACGTAATACACAATCCACAATATAATACATTATTAATCTTTCATGATTATGAGGCAATTGATGAGCACATATAAGCCAGTGCAATTATTGTTGACTTCAATAAATAATCTTATCGCAATTATTACTAAATAGATTTAATTTTTGCAATTAAAAGTTATATTCTTATCGGTAGTTTAAGTGCGCCTTACACATAAATTACGTACCTAAAACGGCCAAAATTTTTAGACACGTGCTTCAAATCAGATGCTTCAACTCGATCTTGCCTCTTAGTTACTTGGGTTCGGGACCGGCTAAGCTTGAGCTATACACCCAAGTTGAGATAGAATTTAAGAAAGAAGGAAAGTGACATTTGAGATTTGAGAGGGAATTTGAGAGATTGAAGAAATCAGGGATTTGAGAGGGAAGGATGAGAGAGAGAAAGAGAGGCAGAGACGTGTGTAAAAAAGAGTGAATAAAAAAAAAAGATATTAAAAGGACTTTCTACTGCAAGTCTTAAAAAATGCAGTAAAGTCCATCATTTCTACTGCGGGCGTGATAGCCCACCACAGAATTTAAACATTTGTCATATTTTTGAAGACCTACGGTAAATAGATGTAGTAAAAGGTTCATTTTGTAGTAGTGGCTAAAATTATAGACAATATAATTATCCCATTACTTTTGTTAAAAGGATGACAGATATATATAATGCTTACTTAACACTACTCATAAAAGCAATATGATTTTTTATTAAAATTCAAGCAAATTGTTATAAATTAATTCTAGAATGATCTTTCATGATAATATGTAATCCAAAGGGCTTTTGAAACTCAAATGCAAAGCGGTGATGATTGGTGCTCTGTGCTTGGTGTTCGCATTGTGTTTTTGCTAATGCTTGGTGGTGCAAAGCGGTGGTGTTTGCAGTGCTTGTGCTTGGTACCGCAAGGCAGTGATGCTTCCTATTTGAAAGTTCTTGATATATATTAACTTGTTTCAATGCCAAATCCAAGCCCTTGTTCGTACTTTCATTTTAACAGTTTGTATTCGTATATTCTTCTTAAATAACTAATGAGTATCATTTTGTAAACTTTAAAGGAGGTCCATAAGTTTTTGTCCCGATAACTGTGCACTAGCACTTGATAATCTTTGGAGATATGGATGTCCATCAGCTGGCTAGATGAATTAAAATGACTAGATAGATAGAAATCCCTCAAATTTGCTAATGGGTAATCCCCTCATCATCCACTCAAAGCCTCTCACGAACTCTATAGATTAAGTGAAACAACCTTTAAAGCAAAAGGAATTTTTTTCCAATTTTTCCTTAAACTTCATCATGAATCATGTAGTGGAAGACCCTATCCCACTATGGTTTAGAGGAGGATGAGAGAAACAGTGACAATTAAATATCGAGTTCACTGCTTGTTAGTAAGGGTGGTAATTTTTGACATGACATATGAACACGACTTGACACGACACGGGTTTAAGCGGGTTTGGGTTTTGGCTTATTCGTGTTCGTGTCGAAGATGTCAACCCGTTTAATAATCGTGTCGTGTTCGGATTGAGAGTCTTCAACACACGAACACGATTATGACACGACACGATTATTACACGAACACGTTTATGACACGAGTAACACGAATAACACGAATACAAATTATACACGATTAACACGATTAACATGAATATCGACACGATTATAAAATAATATTAAATTTAATATTTCAATTTTAGACATTTTAGTCCTTATATTAATCCAAATTTTAAAATAAATATATAATTTTAAAACGTAATAAATTTTAAAGCTTAGGATAATTTTGTCATTTAACAAAAATTGAAACCTAATTCATTGAAAATTGGAAATGGAAACCTAATATGATTAACATCTGAATAATGCATGAATGAAACCCTTCTCTCCTTACCACCACCAGCCATCTGCTATCCTCCGCTAATCGTCACGGCTTCAGCTGCTCAGCACCATCGCTCCACCATCCAGTCCTCCCCTTCCAGTGACCACACTCTCCAATCCTCCCCTTCCAGTGACCACACTCTCCAGTCTTCCAGTCATCGTCACGATCGCAGGCCATAGCCAAGGGAAGCTGCCTGCAGCCTTTCTCCATCTCCTATCCTCACTGTCGCCAACCGTCGCAGGTTCACCACCCTCCACCGTCCAGTCCTCCACTTGTCCTTAAGCTGTGACCACAACCCTCCAATCGTCCAGTCCATCTCGTCACAAACACACTGGAAGTTCATCAAATAAAAATGGTTTGGCCTTGTTGTGGTTCTGGAGCTAGAGCTAGACCTGATGTGCTTGCTTTTTAACGTAGTAACGAAATTCTATTAGAGAGCAAGACCCAAAATAAAGGGGGATAAGGGTGGGGAAGTGTATGCAACTCAGTTCAAGTTGCTAAGGACAAGGAATATCCGTCTTTTGTTAATAAAAGTATAAACTAATTTTTTAAGATCCTTTCCTTATCATTATCGAGTCATTTCTAAATAAATTAATATGGTTTTCCCAAAGTATATGCACTTTTGCTTGAGGGCAAAAGAAAAATGTTTTCACTCGTTGTTGAGATGAGAAAGACAGAGGGCTGGTTAACCCCCCTGCAGGACTTCACACTTTGTCGCAACATCTTCATTACTGCTTACCTTAGGTGGCAATCAAAGCTACCGTGTCCTTTCTTTGCATTAATTCTACATTAATTACAGCTAAGCTAAGCTAGCACACAAGATAAGCAAGGAAAATTCTTCCTCCAAATAATCTTGCTCTGGTTGGTAATTGGAACTCTGTCTGTCTATTTATCTTGGTCAACTCGCAATAAGGTAGATACTATAGGCTGAATTTTATTTGTTTAGCATATGGATCATTGCCGTCTCCACTTTCACTCCCAAGCTAAATTGCACATCATTGCTTCAATTTCGTAAATTGTGCCTTACTTCTCATTATATTTTAAAGGCTTAAATGTTGCACGCATACACACATACGTACAGTAAAAATTCTATTAAATATACAAGGAGTTAAATAAAAAAAGTTATTTAGGTATAAGTTAAATGAATATTCTTATGAAAAAAAATATGATTAATAAGGAAAAATGAGATGTTAGAGAGAAAAGTGAGCAATAATTAAGAAATCTAAATCCAGTGAACTATCCTAGTGAGAAATATTTATTTATACCAGAATTTGATTACTTCAGAATTTTATTAATATTCTTGGTTTTTTTTCATTTTTTTTGCAAAAAAATGCATTTGTTAATATGGATGCATTTTTTTTGCACATACTATAAGTGATGAACCGGTTTCACATGTTCCTTTCTCATTAATAGGCATTGGGTATCTACCATTTGATGTTGGTGCATATTCTTACATGCACTGATGAGTAATTGATTAGTTTCTGATGTAGGACAAGTCTTTCCTCATCGGTTTCACGTGTTGCTTTATCATTTGGCAAAGTCTCTGAATGTGTATTAACTATATTATGTTTTGTGCATATGTGTTCACACACTGATGAGTGATCAAGTTATTTTCAACTGTTTATTCATTGTTTGGCAGGCAAATCTCCATGCCTGTATTGAACTTTTTGGTAGAATTGCCAGTAATGGCATGGTCAAAGTTGTTACTAAATGTGAAGATTTAAAGTTCTTTTAGCATAGTGGACAACAATTGTTGTAATCATGGCATAAGGAGTTTTGGTTATGTGATTTACTTCTGCTTCATATGGATTCTTTTGCTTGAATGTGTTCCATTTCAAAATTCCTTCTTTGGATGTGTTGAACATTGGAAATTAATTTTTTATCTGCTCTTGATTCTCTCAGCATGTGCCAATAATTTCTTGGCATTATATGAGGTGCTTATTATATATTTTTTTCTATTTGTCTATATTGTTCTTTTTCTATAATTAAGTCTAAAGGTAATAAAAAAAAATAAAATAAAATAAAATAGGGTTATTGCCATGAACTAGGCTGTTGCACCTGCAACAAGTGATGAAATTCTATTTTGTACATGAAATATTCCTATAAATTTGCTGGGTGCATTTGGGTGAGGCATCTTCATTGAAGGAAAGACTAAATTAATTCATTCGTGTATAATGAGAATATCTCTTACTAGGAGAACAATAGCATCATGGTCATCCATGTTTATAAATTGATAGATTTCATGGATAAATAAACTAGTTGCAGCGAAGGATGTGGAATCAGATTATCTTTTGGAATTTGCTTTAATCCTGACTATATATAATGTCAATTCCTTATCTTGATATTTTTAGTATAAAATGTTCCATTTCTAGCTAGCGTAGAGTTCTATTTTTGTGTGTAAAAATACAATTTTCTTTTAACTATATAATGTAGCTTATATCATCAATTAATTTTTGCTATTTCCTTTCTAGTTTATTTCTTCTAATGATTTTTAATTTAATTTTATGCAGGTTTTTTTCCTTAAAAATAGATTCTTTAGGATCAAATTCAGCAACTCAAATGGAAACTAATTTGCTAAGTGAGGATGACATATTCAATATGGGTAGTGAGTCTGAAGGCACTACACGACAAGGCATGATTCAAAGTGGGACACGAAAAAGAAAGTTAACCTCAGAAGTGTGGAAGTTTTTTAATATATTACCAAGGGAAGGGTATCCAGATAAGAAGTAAAGATCCAAATGCAAATTATGTGGAGCGATTTATATTTTTGAGTCAAGGAATGGAACGGGTAATTTGAAGCGGCATTTGGAGTCTTGCCCAAGAAGAAATTTCCGTGATATAGGTCAGTATATGATAAACCAAATTGATGGCAATTTGAGACTACGTAGTCCTAAATTTGGTCCTGTTTCTTTCGTGAAATATTGTCTGCTGCACTTGTTATGCATGATTTGCCATTTCAATTTGTTGAGTATACTGGCATTAGGAGGCTTTTCACATATTTGAATGATGAGGTGACTCCCATTTCTAGAAACATTGCAAAGGCTGATATATTAAAGATATATAATAGGGAAAGGGCAAGAATAAAAGCCATGTTAGATGAAGCACTTGGTAGAATTAGTTTAACCTTTGATTTGTTGACTTCCATAACTACGGATGGGTATTTGTGCCTTACTAGTCATTTTCTTGATAAAAATTGGGTTCTACAAAAGAGGGTGTTAAACTTTTGTTCTTTGCTACCTCCACATTTTGGTGTTAATTTGTTTGATTAAATATGCAAGCTACTAAGTGAATAGGGCATTGAAAAAAAGATATTTTCAATCACTTTAGATAATGCTTCATCTAATGATACTTGTGTTGAGATTCTAAGATCTCAATTAAATATTAAGAAAGCACTATTATCCAAAGAAGATTTCTTGCATATTCGTTGTTATGCTCATGTCCTTAATTTGATTGTTCAAGAAGGATTGAAAGAAATAGATGAAGCAATCTATAAAATTTGTGAGAGCATTAAGTATGTCAAAGGGTCACAAAGAAGAAAAAAGACTTTTCTTGAATGTGTGAAACAATTGTCTCTAGAATGTAAAATGGGTTTGAGGTAAGATGTTCCTACAAGATGGAATTCTACTTTTCTCATGCTTGAAAGTGCCATGTATTATAGTCAAGCATTTTGTCACATGCAGTTGATTGATTCTAATGATGAACACTTAAATATGTATGTTTAATAAGAGCTTAGTTTATCATATTGCATTAACAGTGTCATTAAATTCCTCAACTTTAGCATATTTGTAGTCTTTGCATATTTGAAATTAACTTCCTCTTAATTTTGGTTTTGTTACAGGTTCGGTAAAATAGGCATAACTCTCTATTTATAAATCAGAATAGTGTAATTCTTAATGTTTTGGAAAGCTGATTCAATTGTCTACAAGATTTCATTTCACAAGCATCATTAAATTCGGGCTCTTAGTGGACCAAAATTGGGTTTGAAGTGAACCCATCTATAGTCTTAGCCCAGTCTAACCAGGCCTCAGTATTTAGACCGTATCTCTCAAAATACGTATCCAAATTGTGCAAATCAATATGTTATAGAAATCTGAGAGAAATATCTACAACTTTCATGAAGACATGTGATTAAAATTCTCAATATTTCAATGTCAAAATTGATGGTCAAATTCGGTGCCTAATGATCCCAATTGTCAAAGATATTTACAACTAATATTTGACAATTATGTCCTTATAATTTGACAAGTTTACCCCTGGATGTATCTATAAATAGAGATGCCTTATGACCCATTAGGGCATCTTGGCCTTGGCTGGAACATTTTGGCTCTGGCTAGGATCTTGTATTGTGTTTCTATCTTGTGTTTTAATGTTATTAATGAATTTCCTTTTTCTTGCATTTTGTGTTATTTCTCTTATAATGTCTTGCTAATTTCTCTCTTTTGCTAAGGTGAAAGGGTGAAACCCTTGATATGAGAATAAGGATTCTCTTGGTATGTGCTTAATAATCGTAATCTTGTGTTGTTTATTTTATATGATTTATATTTATTTTCTTAATCAATCTTGACACTATTCGTAAAGTGGAGGTCTTGATCCATTGTCGACAATCCTTGGCACATCAAATGCTTGGATCCTTTCTAGATGTCGTATGGTTCTTCCTTACCGACATGAATCTAGTTAGGAACCTTGATTTGTTGTAGACATATGGTGATTGGCACATTGGATGTTTGAACCCATTTACAAGAAGTGATATAAATATTGGTAACGAAACAAATATAATTCATATAACTAAAATGGGTTGTTTATTCTTATTCGAAATATCAAGGGGGATCCCCTAACCTTAGCTTTCATTATTATTGTGTTGATTTTTCTTGTGTGATTCTAATTTATTGTTTACGAACTTGTTCCTTATTTATATTTGTTGATATTATCTTGTCATCTCTTTAAATCATCCACATCATATTGCTTACTTTATAGTTTGTAGCGCTTAAATTCCCTTCCTCGTGGATCGACCCCGGACTCATCGGGTTTATTACTTCGACACTCCTATACTTGGGAGATAATCCTATTTTCGGATGTGTCAAGTTTTTGGCGCCGTTGGGGAAGGTAAAATTTGGCGTAAAAAAAATTGTAAGTATTTTCTTTTCCCATTTCTATTGCATATGTTTATCTCTTCTCTCCCCATTTCTATTTTTATTTTTATTTTTTGCATATGTTTATCTTTTCTTTCTCTTCGCATTAGTTGGTAGAATTGTTAGGAGTCACTCATCTTCTTTAAAAAACATGCTCAAACCCAACTGAGAACATAAATGGATTGCATAAATCTTGTAAGAACTTGTGCACAATCATGCATAGTCTTCCCTTATGATGCAATATATTTCGACCATGAATCAGAATTCATTCAATTCTTACCCCAATTTCATGGCCTAGATGTTGAAAATCCATATTTGCACTTGAGAGAATTTAAAGAGTTTTGCAATACCTATAATGACCTAAATTGTAGCATAAACATCTTTAGACTAAAGCTTTTTCCTTTTTCTTTAAAAGAGAAAGCTAAAACATGGCTACAAAATCTTAGGTCAGAATCTATTAGCTCATGGGATGAAACGCAACAATAATTTCTTAAAAAAATCTTTCCTCCCTATAGAACAAATTCTCTGAAAAGGCAAATCATCGATTTCACTCAAAAACAAGGAGAGACTTTTTACCAATATTGGGATAGGTATAAAGCATTGCTTAATACTTGTCCTCACCATGGTTTGGAAACATAGAGACTAGTTTTAATTTTCTATGAAGGTCTAACACATCAAGCTAGGCACATGGTAGATTTAATGTGTAATGGACAATTTGAAAACAAAGACCCTGATGAAGCTATGGATTACCTAGACTTACTAGCGAAAAATGCCCAAAATTGGAACAATGTTGGCACCTATGAGGTACCAAGAATATCTAGTAAAGGCATTTGTAACATTAGGGAGAATCATAATCATCATGCTAAATTTTCATCCCTAGCTAGAAAAGTCGAGGATTTAGAAATGTGGTCTATGCAAGAAATTGTTTGTCACACTTGTAATTCTAGTGATCATCCTACGGATGATTGCCCAATTGTGCCTACCTTTAGCAAAAGTCTCCATGAGCAAACCAATGTTTTAAATACTTTCCAAAGGTCAAATCCTAATCCTTACTCACAAAATTTTGGATGGAAAAATCACTTGAATTTTGATTGGAGGAATGATAATCATGCACAATCTTATCAACCTCCCTTTCAGTCATTTCAAAATTTTCAAAAATCTCATGATCATGCATGTTATGAGGATCTCGAAGAAACATTGAATTCATTCATTGCAAAGTAAGAGGATTTTAATAGTCAAGTTGCTCAAACTATGGCAAGCTTGAATGATGCTCTCGAAATACTTGCATTTGCACTTAATACTCATGAGACAGGTGAGTTTCCATCTCAATTAGAGCTAAACTTCATCAATCCACATGTGAGTAATCCAAATGGCCAACATCTAAATGGAGATTCGTTAAGTACTCTTCATGATGGTAAGGTTGATAAAGAACATATTCTTAACCCTTATGAGAAAGATGATGAATCAATCTTAAAGGTTAAGGAAAAGGTTAATAAACCTACACCTAACAAGGAAGAGATCGAATCCTCATTTATGCCCTCATGTCATCATGCAAAAGAACAGAACCAAAATTTTGACAATAATGAATTTTTCAAGCATGATGAATGTGAGGAAGCTAATAAGATTAACGTGGAAGACTATATCCAAAATGAGAATTTTTCAAGTCCTTCAGAAATTGGGTTAACTAGTTCATTTGAAGCAAATATGCAACTAGAGCCTATTACTTCTAAAGAATTCTCATTATTTGATTTTGTACAGGTGAAGCAGATTAAGAGTTGGGAGCCATGCTTTGAAAAAAGGCAGGAAGAAACATCCACACTCAAGCATGCATGCCTCAAGGACAAACAAACTCAATCAATGGTAATCTCTTCCATTCTCACAAATAAAGGAAAAAGAGAGGTACCACCTCAATGGCATATTTTTGACCGTGGTAAATTACTTTCGAAGAGATTCCTTTTTTGGCCTTTTTTCACGACTAACCAAATTTTATCCGTTTGTGCCATATTTTCATTTTTATTCTTGATTTTTGCTATCATTTCTAGTTTGTTCTTATTTTATTTTATGTGTTTTTATTTTATTTGTGTGTTTGCATTTTGTTTTCCGGTCAAGTGACGGATACGGTACTCCGTGATTTTTAAAGTTGGTTTTTCAGTTCCCTAAAAACTGTTGCTCACCTTGCATTCATTTTCCTTTCTTTTCTCGTATGGACACCATTCTCTCAAATCTGCACGAACATTTTCCCTCTCTTCCTCCAAATGATTTGCTTAAAATTTACAAAGCTCGTGCAGAAAGACTAAGGATGTTGATGTGTAAGGGTATGCCTGTCGAAGTAAGATGGTTAATTGAAGCCAAGGTTCGATTTTCTTATGAATTTTCAGATAATCTTGTGTCTCACATGCCAGGTATGGGAAAAAGCTCTTACGCTAAAAAGTGAAGAGCGAAAAGGTTACAAGTTTGTCCCAAATGTGCAAGATGGACTTATAACCAGCGTTGCCGCTCCTTGGGATATTTGTCTAATAATCGAGAGGATAAACTACAGTTCATCAAGAATGGACTGAGGAGGGAGTCTTTGGATGATATCTGAGTGACTCTTGAGACGCATTCTTGTGGACTTGTGCAGCGTGAAATTTTTAATTTGTGGACACAATTCCGAGATGAGCAGGAACGCTATAGTCTTGGGAATCTGACTCAAAACGACCCTGTTTGCCAGTTTATAAGAAAACTGGATGGGAAGCATATCCCCAACTCATAGAAGATGTTTAAGCCGTTTCTGGACGTAAAACCAGAGGAAGATGTGAGCCACAGTCACAACTACCTGTACATATGCATGCGTGCCATCATTTTTGAATTTTAATGTCTTATAGCTGTCATTTTTGAATTTGTATCTTTTGTTTGACTTATGGTGTCTTATTTCATCATCTTTTTTTGAATTTCTATGCATAATTGTTGAATTTTTCAACAAGCAGCCGAGCTACATATTTGGATGTCATCATTAGCATACCTTTTTACACTCCATAAATACCACATCACTTGTTCTCTTCTTCACATATAGTTAGAGAGTTGCATAAACATGGAGGGAACTTCAAAACGTCGAATCCAAAAGATATGTGTATTCTGTGGATCTCGACCGGGTAAAAGTGAAGAGTTTGTCGAGGCAGCAAATTCTCTTGGTAGACTACTAGCTGAAAGAAATATTCATGTGGTTTATGGGGGAGGTAGCCTCGGGTTAATGGGTTGTGTGTCAAGAGCTGCACGTGTAGGAGGTAGTCAAGTTTTAGGAGTTATTCCTAAAGCTTTGGCTCTAGAAAGCATTGTTGGAAAAACGGTTGGGCATGAGTTACAAGTCTCCTCTATGCATGAACGCATGGCACATATGCTCATCAATTCAGATGCCTTTATTGCTTTACCAGGTGGCTTTGGTACTTTTGAAGAAATTTTTCAAATTGCCTCTTGGGCCCAACTGAATCTCCATCAAAAACCCATAGGTTTGTTGAATGTTAACAATTTCTTTGATCCTTTAATAAGTTTTGTTGATGCAGCTGTAGAAAAAATTTTATCCCTATTTGGGCGAGAAAGATCCTTGTTTCTGCCACTTCTGCTGGTGAGTTACTTGACAAATTACAAGAAGTTGAGTATGAACCTGATCCAGCTAGTACTCAAATTAATTGGGCAGGAGGGCAAAACAAAAAGTACAAATTGGATCTGAATCTCCGTTTGTAATGATTACTTGTGCTTTATTTTATTTTATTTTATGAGTCTTTCAGGTCATCTCTCTTAAATAACAGAAGCTTCAGGTAATGTCTCCTATACTTTATCTCTCTACATTTAAAAATTGAGGACAATGTTTCATTTGGTTGGAGGGGAAGGATAGTACACATAAGTGTGTCTTGAATTTTCTTTTTTCTTGAAAAAAAAAAGCAAGTTAGTAATTAGATTCAGAGTGCGGTGTAAGGAGTTCAAATCCTCTTGAGACGCATTCTGGGTCAGGAATGGCAGAGTAGGGAGGGCTAGTTTGAACTCTTGAAACCCATTCTAACCAATTTGTCATTTTATTTTGATCTTGTGAACTCATTTTAGTTAACTTGATATTATTTAGTCTTGATTTTTGAATTTTATAACAAGGAGGTCTTATTCATTTCACTTTGAATTATTCAAATCTATGAACTCTCACAACCTTATCATTTAATAAATTGTGTGCTTATGTACTCATTAAGCAAGTATTCATGAACCTTTCTTCACACACACACACACATACCTTGATGCATGATTGTGGGTGGCAAAATGAAATGTTGTAATATTGAGTTCTTTTGTTTTGTTTAGGATAACAACACAAAGGAAGGGGAAAGTTAAAAAAAAAAGTGAAAAAAAAGAAGAGAGCAATTGTGGATAAGTTTGGTCTCGTAGCCTCCTTAATTCGAGCAATTAAGCCCGAGGGGTGCCTCAACACCTAATACCCTAAGACCAACTGGTTTGGGAGCTATTGGCCCAAAGCTCGCTACATGGATTAAGGAGAAAGCTTAATGGGATTGAACATTGCGCTATCCACAAGTTTCTAAGCAAAAATAAAGTATCGACAACCCGAGTCCTTAAGCTCGAAGGGGTGTCTTAACACCTAATGCCCTAAGGCCAACTGGTCTGGGAGTCATTAGCCTAAGGCTCGCTACATGGGTTAAAGATACATTCCTTCAAAAAAAAAAAGAGAGAGAGAGAGAAAAAAATTTATATATATATATAAAATGAATAAATGCCCCTTACCTAAGGTTGTTAGCCTTAACAAATATTAGAACCGATATGGCTTCTTTCTAATAAGCCCCATAGTCATATGTTGACTGAGCACAAAAAGAAGGTTTATAGATATCTTGATCGAAGGGTACATGAGTCATAATAAAAAAAATATAATAATAATAGTAATTGGTTGAGAGTTTGTTTATTTAGATAAAATCAAGGAGAGTGTAATAATGACCACCTTGGATGTAAAATTTTATAAATCACTTCTAAATAATAACGTTTAATTGCTAGGGACTAGCAATAAGCTAGTTGGGGGGTGTGATGAACACTTAAATATGTATATTTAATAAGAGCTTAGTTCATCATATTGCATTAATAGTGTCATTAAATTCCTCAACTTAAGCATATTTGTAGTCTTTGCATCTTTGGAATTAACTTCTTCTTAATTTTGGTTTTGTTATAGATTCGGTAAAATGGGCATAACTCTCTATTTATAGATCAGAATGGTGCAATTTTTAATATTTTGGAAAGCTGATTCAATTGTCTACAAGATTGCATTTCACAAGCATCATCAAATTCGGGCTCTTAGTGGACCAAAATAGGGCTTGAAGTGAACCCATCTATAGTCTCGGCCTAGTCTAACCAGGACTCAGTATTTGGACCGTATCTCTCAAAATACGTATCCAAATTGTGCAAATCAATATGTTCTAGAAAGCTGAGAGAAATATCTACAATTTTCATGAAGACATGTGATTAAAATTATCAATATTTCAATGTCAAAATTGATGGTCAAATTCGATGCCTAATGATCCCAATTGTCAAAGATATTTACAAATAATATTTGATAATTATGCCCTTGTAATTTGACAAGTTTGCCCCTGGATGTATCTATAAATAGAGGTGCCTTATGACCCATTAAGACATCTTGACCTTGGCTGGAACATTTTGGCTCTGGCTAGGATCTTGTATTGTGTTTCTCTCTTGTGTTTTAATGTTATTAATGAATTTTCTTTTTCTTGCATTTTGTGTTCTTTCTCTTATAATATCTTGCTAATTTCTCTCTTTTGCTAAGGTGAAAGGGTGAAACTCTTGATATGAGAATAAGGATTCTCTTGGTATGTACTTAATAATCGTAATCTTGTGTTGTTTATTTTATATGATTTATATTTATTTTCTTAATCAATCTTGACACCACTCGTAAAGTGGAGGTCTTGATCCATTGTCGACAATCCTTGGCATATCAAATGCTTGGATCCTTTCTAGATGACGTATGGTTCTTCCTTACCGACATGAATCTAGTTAGGAACCTTGATTTGTTATAGACATATGGTGATTGGCACATTGGATGCTTGAACCCATTTACAAGAAGTGGTACAAATATTGGTAACGAAACAAATATAATTCATATAACTAAAATATGTTATTTATTCTTATTCGAAATATCAAGGGCGCATCCCCTAACCTTAGCTTTCATTATTATTGTGTTGATTTTTCTTGTGTGATTCTAATTTATTGTTTACGAACTTGTTCCTTATTTATATTTGTTGATATTATCTTGTCATCTCTTTAAATCATCCACATCATATTGCTTACTTTATAGTTTGTAGCGCTTAAATTCCCTTCCTCGTGGATCGACCCCGGACTCACCGGGTTTATTACTTCGACACTCCTATACTTGGGAGACAATCCTATTTTCGGATGTGTCATCTAACTACATTCATTGCCCTTGTCCGAGTGAGTGGTTGAAAGTGGAGAAAATTAGCAACTTTTTGAATGTATTTTATGAGACTACATGTATATTTTCTGGCTCAAAGTACCCAACTTCAAACTTGTACTTTCTTAAAGTGTTTGTGGCTCATTTGACTTTGAAGCAACACTTTGAAAGTGAATATGACTATTTGAAGGATATGGCTGAGCGCATGTTGTCTAAGTTTGAGAAGTATTGGTCAAATTATTGCATTATTTTAACTATAGCAGTTGTCTGGGATCCAAGATACAAAATGCAATTTGTGGAGTTTGCATATAAAAAACTTTATGGGGATGATTTTGATATTAAGTTGTCTAAAGTTGAGAGAAGATGTTTTCTTTGTATAATGAGTACACAAAAAATTCAACTTCTAGTGTACCTTCTTCATCCAAAGATCCTGATGATATGATTAGTCAAGATATGACTGCTCAGAAAGCTGTAAAAGCTATTCTATTAGAGGTAAAAAACACTAAACTTTTCATCCAAATCTATATATTTGTGTAATATTTGTGTTATTTACTTGTTCATTTTGTTAATGATTCTTATTTCTTATGATATGTATAGGAATTTGATCAAGCTGATAGTTTTAGACAAACAATTTCAAATCAAAAGTCACAATTGGAGTTATATTTGGATGAACCAAGGACAGAATTGTAAGCCAATATGGATATTCTTCTATTTTGGAAAGAAAATGAGTTTCGTTATCCTGAAGTTGCTTGTATGGCTCGTGATATTTTAAGCATTCCAATTTCTACGGTTGCATCTGAGTCAGCTTTTAGTGTTGGTGGACGAGTTCTTGATCAATTTAGAAGTGCACTTACGCCGGATACAGTAGAGGCTTTGATTTGCACTAGAGATTGGTTGTTTGGACAACAAGATAACTCTTTCAACAATTTATTTTTATTTTATTCCTCTATAATTTGTTTTATTATGTTTATGAATACTTCTTTATTCATTCTATAAATGATTGGATTTTATAGAAACTGAAAGTCTAAAGATAGATGAGTTTACTGAAGATGTAATGAACTTGAGTATCAACCAACAAGGTGGAGAATGGGCTGGTAGTTCTTCCATGACATGAAGGTCTTAATTGTGTAAGTGCATAATTCATTTACATGAGAAATCTGATTTGGTAATTGAAGTTTATTGTAGTTTTCATTGTTATGGTTTATGAGATCATGAATAAATTGTAAACTTTCTTGATTAATTTATAATATGTCTTATATAATTCTATAATCTGATTTTTTTCATAAGTATGATTTTTCTTTTTGTAGGTTGCTTAAGAGTTGAAGAGGAGATGGATAAGAGTTGAAGAACTTTTTTGTGTTTGTTTGTGATGCACTTAATTGTGATTTGTGATGGATAACTGTAATTTTATAGTTTGTTTGTTTGTGATGAACTTGTTCAAAGTCATCCATAATTTGGGAATGTGATGCATGTTTATTTGAGATTTGATGGACTTTATTTTTATTAATTTTGTTGTATTTGAATTGTTAAAGTTGTTTTTTTATGGTAGTTGTATTGCATTTGAAGTTTGTATGATTTCTTGGTATTTAATCTTGTTTAATTTTGTATTTTTTGTTATATTTTTTTCATTTAAAAATATTTTTTAATTTATATTCGTGTCATAATCGTGTTGTAAATGTATAACGTATCATAACCGTGTTGTAAATGTATAACGTATCGTAATCGTGTTAACAGGTCATAACCGTGTCAATCGGGTTTTGTCAATAATATAAACGTGTCTTAATCGTGTTAAACGGGTCGTATTCGTGTCTAACACGAGTACGACCCGTTTATTATTCATGTTAGCATGTCATGTCGTGTTACCCATTTGTTAATCGTGTCGTGTTTATGTTGAGTCACAGTGACAAGAATAATAAATGGGTCGTGTTCGTGTTGGGTTAATCTTTATCATGTCACAGCTCGACACGACACGAACACGACCCGCGAACACGAATTGCCACCCCTATTTGTGAGGGAAAAATTGGCAGATGGGTCTGCCTTCTCTGCTGCTTCGTAGTTCTAAAATTTCAATTAATTGTACATCTTATCACCTTTATTTTCATGTATAAAATAGGGATGATAAAAATCCGAGGCCAGGCCGGGGACCTCATTCTCTATCCCCAAACCCAGCAAGGAATTTTATTCCCTGTCCCTGAAAAATTCCCGTGGAAATCCAAGGCTAGACTGAGGAAATTTCTTCCAGGGTCGGGGAATTCAATTCCTCGAGTATCGACCCTGTTTTTCAAATTTTTTTATTCTGCATATTAAATTAGTTTGAACATATATTTAATTTCCTATTTGTCATCAAAAGCAAGACGTAGCTTGGCGGTCTCTGGTCGCTTTGTTCCCACCTTGAATGCAAGTTCAAGCCACTCCATCTGTAGCATCTTCATTAATAGTAGTATTTTCCAATCGTTTTTGCATGTAAAAATTAGTACATTATATATATTTGATTTCCTTTATAATAAAAAATGAAGCTAGCTTAGATGTTTGGCCACCTTGTTTCCCCTTCAACCCAAGTTCAAGTCACTTTATTTGCACCTACATTAACAATTTTGTTATTGAATTGGGTGATTATTATCATCATTGGGCATAACTAAGAATGTTAGATTGGATTTGGGCGGGATGAGTAAAAGGATTTGGGCTGTAATATAATTATATATATAACATAATTCAAATTAATTTAATTTTTTTGTGTATCCTAGGCTAGGTTCGGGCTGCGGAGCATGATCCTCACCCCCTGCCTAGCCCCGAGCAATCCCCAAAAATCTTCACCCCGTCCTCGGCCTAAATCTCGTCCTCGGCCTAAATCCTTGAAATATCGGATAATTTCTCTGCTGTTGCCGAGCCAAAAAAATCGTACCGACCCTGTCTAGGTATAATTGCCATCCGTAGTACAAAGAGCTACAAGGAAAGAAAAGAAGACAAATGACAAATGACAAATATTTTCCTATCATTTAACCAAGTTAAAATTATTAATTAATAGTTTTTTTCAAATAGTAAGATTGATTTATTACTTGAAGTTTTAGTTTCTTAAGTTGTCCTTCAGCCTTTACGACACATATAAAGATAATCCATGCTAATATGTAAAATAAAATGATGAAAGAGAATAATATACTTCAATTATTATACTTCAATTATTAATAAGTCAAAGTTTTATATTGTCAAGCTTCTATGAGTTTGACTTTGAACTATGTCCTAATGAGTATTACGGAAGAGCATTGACTTGTAATCAAGTTATATTTATAAAGTCTAATAGTAAATTATGGTTCAAATTAAATCTTAATTAATTAATACTCAGCCTCACCAAATACGATAACTTTTACTTGTCTCACTTGAGGGAACTCCACAGGATAGAAATCCCTGTCACTAGAGGTTTTACTGCGACTATTTTGTTATATATTAATTTTTCGAAGATTGCATAATTTTCATTGAAATTTTATCAAAAAAATAATTTAATAATTAAAAATTATTATATTTAACGTAAAAATAGTTTTTATTTAAATAAAACTTAAATAAAATTTCGCAATATAGATATTAATATGCACGGTAACACTACTTATGAATTATTTACGGGATTGGCTTGTAATACTTTCTAATCCTGTTGAACTTTCCTTAACTAATAGTGCATTCATAGGAGGAAAATTTTAGGAACTTTTGGTTACCTCGACCCTGCGTTTAATTTAAGAGGAACTCGTTGACTCCCCCTTGTTTGGCTAAAGTACACGGAGCTCCACGGGCAAAGTAACATGAATTCTCCGATTCTTAACTGACGTTTTGAGATTATGTTAACTGAAATTGAATCTTTGATGGTACAAATACATATTCACCCCCAATTTCGTATGGAACAAGAATATAAAACGACAATCATAATTAAGAAAGAACAAAAAATCACTCGATAATCAATACATTAAAAAATAAAAGGGATAATTCTAATTTGCCTCCTGAGGTTAGGCTTAAAAAAAAGGGATATTTTTTTAAATAGCCTCTTTAAGAGTTGGCTTTCTAAATGTGACCCCCATCTCATTTTTATATATATATAACCCTTTTTTCATGTAAAAAGACATAAATATCCTTTTCAAATGAGTGTTTATAGCTTCTATTGTTTTCATCTTTTAATTTATCAATCAGTTGAAGATTTTTGAATCTTAACTCCAGTGATGGCCACCCCTCCTTTGTGGAAGAAAGCGATCCCTTTTTGTGGATCCCTAGGATTGCCTCTGTCATCCAAGCACCTTTAGTGCGGCTCTGCATCAATTCGACTTCTCCATCGAAGCTTCACTGTCGTTGTCGTCAGTGCCTCTCGACTAGCTCTGAGCTACTTTTCCTTACCTCGACCCTAAAGTATCTCTTCCTCTCTTGCTCTTTGTAGAATTAGTTTAAAAGCTGAAACTAAGGCGTATTTGTTTCAGCTTCTTGCTTTTATCAAAATTGCATTCAAATAAGGGAAATGATATTTGATTTTCATGGACGATATTTAGAATAGTCTAAATATTGATCTATGTATCAATTTATTGATTTTACATGAAGGGTTGGGTTGGGTTGGGTTGGACGGTGAGGAAACTAGAGGAAAGAAATTGAGAACTTGTGTGATTTTTTGTATTTTTTTTAACAAAAAAGTTTAAAGTTCTTCCATTTGTTTGCATGTGTTTTTGTAATCTGATGTGTTATGTGTTGCTTTGAAAATTGGTAATTTTATCACCTAGAAGTTGGATCTTGACTGATTCATTGTAAGCTTGATTTGAAGTTTATATAACGAGCAAAAAGTTTTATAGTCAATCTTTGTGATATGAATTTTTATTGGTATTACCTTGCAACTTCTAGAGAAAGTTGTTGAGGAATGTAACAATGATATAGACTCTGCAACTGAGAAATCAAATGAGTTTTGCCTAGGATCAGCTGTTGAAAACTTCAGCTTTGTTGAAGAAATGTATACAAATGCTAATGAAGTTATGATGTTGCATTGTATTTATACCCCATTGAGGTGCATATTTGTCCATGTCAATTAATTAATTCCTTATTCACGTCTATTAACTAGTTCATTACGTTTCTTCACATTTGATTGATATATGTTCAGTTAATAATTAGCTTCAATGTTATGCATGTTTGAATTGAATTCTTGCTTACTTGGTGCATATCCATGGTGCAAACAGTATTATATAGACCCTTAAGATGATGTATACTGCTAAGTGTAATACATTGTCACAATATTATTATTACTACTTTGTCTATCTAATGAGGTTAGATTTGTATCCTTTGATTTCACATTGAACAGATTTGTATCTTTCGTTTGATTGTGCAGATAAATTATTTTCTTTCTTTTTTGTTCAATTGCTACATTAGAATGATTGTTTCTATAAATATTTTTGCATCTGACAGTCAATCGACTCCAAACAAGCTTTCAATGGATGGTACAAAATGGGTGGACTCATTTATGACATAAATGATGGGTATTACTAATATGGATGATGCTAAAGCCGTTGCCTCAAAAATGTTGCAGATTTTAGAGAAATCCATCATGGCACGTACTGCTGATGAGGCAGATTTTAGAGAAATCCTCAAAAAGAAGACATTGGATAGAGAGATGGAAGCTTAGCCTACCTTAATTGATTTGCATCACCTGAACTGTAATGTCAAAACGATTTCACATTATGTTGGCCAAAGGTCACGTTGTTGCTTATGAAAATTGTTTGTCTTTTATGTGTTTCAGTTGAATGACCATTTGGTGACAATCTTCAAATTTTGTAACTCGAGCAAACATACAAAATATTAATCAATTTCTAGTTTGTTATGAAGGATTAAAAGTTTAAATTGTCTTTATTTGTGTTATTTGATCGTGTTGTGATTGCATTCTCTCATTAATTAGGCAACAAAATTTATTTAATGTGATATAGTCATAAGTCATTAGATGTATTGACTCATTTTATGACAAATTGTGTATGACTTTTGAAACCAAGACAAAATGTATTGTCTTAGATGTTCATGGTGCAAACTTTCTTTATTTCTAAACTTTGCATAACATTGTTGTGTGTCAAGCACAATTTTGTCGTGCAAAATTCCTAAGACCTAAAATTTACACAACATAGTCATGCTCACTATTTTTTGCACAATGAGTTAGCACAAACAATTTGTGCAAATAGGAGCTGGACAGTTTGTAACATTTACAACAGGACCAAAACAGATGTTATATATAACATCACGACCCAGTTGTGAAACAAAATGATGTACAAATGTGTAATTTTTTTTAAACAGCACAACCTAATTGTGCAAAGTGTTGGTCTGCCGTTCTGCACGACCCAGTCGTGTTGACTGCACGACCCGGTCGTGCAATTAGGCAGATTGCTTAATGCAATCTGTCGTTCTGCACGACCCGGTCGTGCAATTAGGCAGATTGCATTAAGCAATCTGCCGTTCTGCACGACCTGGTCGTGCTGACTGCACGACCCGGTCGTGCAATTAGGCAGATTGCTTAATGCAATCTGCTTTTCTGCACAACCCAGTCGTGCTGACTGCACGACCTGGTCGTGCAGAAAATCAAATACATAATGCAATCTGCCTTTCAGCACGATCGGGTCGTGCTGACTGCACGACCCAGTCGTGCAGAAAACCAGATTGCTTCACGATGCAGTCTTATTTTGTCGCAAAACATTATCATGATCCCTCAACACCCATTTAACAGCAGATCACATCTTCCTTGACATTGTCAATAACAAAAAGAAATCCAGTGGATTTCAACAGAAAATACAACTTTTTATGAATCTCCTCAACCAGCAAACTAGGAGGCATGCATGACTAGTTTATCCTGTTTCTTTGCAAAATGTAAACACAAAATGAGCTTTACAAATTGTCAGCTCTTCTGAGCTTTACATGGATACAAATAATAATAACATCACTAAAGGTATTACTCTTTAATTATTCATTCATCAAAGTCAAATACATACATCCGAAAGAGCATTACAAAGTTTGAGAAAAATGTCGTGGTTTCTACAATGCGGGATTTCAACATGGTTTGGGAGCTCATTTCCACAATCTCATATCAAACATGTCTGCTGCCAATTCATTTCTTCATGTGGCCTTTCATCGTCCAATTTTATCCTTTCTTTTTCTGTCTTTCGCTTCTCAATTGATAACATTCTTTCTTTCGCTTTCTTCGTTCCCCTCGTAGTTACTTTGTATTTCCTTGTTTTAACCATCTTTGAAAAAACCCTTCACATGTAACAATGTAAATCAACAATCTCAACCAGCAAAGTATGATGCTTAATGCAATCTGCCGTTCTGCACGACCCGGTCGTGCTGACTGCACGACCCGATCATGCAATTAGGCAGACTGCTTAATATAATCTGCCTTTCTGCACGACCCAATCGTGCTGACTGCACGTCCTGGTCGTGTAGAAAATAAAATACATAATGCAATCTGCCTTTCAGCACGACTGGGTCGTGCTGACTGCACGACCAGGTCGTGCAGAAAACCAGATTGCATATACCATATTGCATTATGCAATCTGGGACTGCACGACTGGGTCGTGCTGACTGCACGATCCGGTTGTGCAGAAAGGCAAATTGCATTATACAATCTGGTTTTCTACACGACCGACAGCACGATCAGGTCGTGCTGAAAAACAGATTGCATTCTCCAGCACAATCATAGAAATCTGAAGAGGAAAGGTTAAGAAAAGAAAAGCAGGCGGCAGAGGATAAATTTCATAGAAATCTTATTTTGATTGATCTCCCCAGAAAAGTTAACAAACAACTTTATGATCATCAAACAATACACAAACAAAAAACCTAAATTTTTTTCTAATTTCTTCCCAAAACATGCCCAACATAAGCCA
Source organism: Boswellia sacra (assembly GCA_013180625.2). Classification (NCBI taxonomy): domain Eukaryota; kingdom Viridiplantae; phylum Streptophyta; class Magnoliopsida; order Sapindales; family Burseraceae; genus Boswellia; species Boswellia sacra. Next base: position 12,257 of record SNVD02003109.1, on the reverse strand, counting down.
CAACCTTCACAATGTAATCAAATTTCAAAATTCTGCCACCAACCCACATCAATAAACTGCATTTCCAACAAATCCACACTCCAAGTACACATCGAACACAAACAACTTATCCAAAACAACTCGTAGGTGTTCGGTTTTGTCGAGGAAGGGAACAGGCCCAGTCTGCGACCAGAGCGGCGGAGCGAGGCCACAGGCGCGACCACAGCAGCGGCACGGCGTTACAGCTACAGTGAAGCAAGCCCTCGTCGTGACCAGCAAGCTACGCAATCGGCAGCACCCGGCAGTACGACGACACGAATAGCGGATGACTGAGACCACAGGCGTGACGAGCAAGCGACGACAGCGGCGGGAGGAGGTTGGCACGGCAGCGGATCGATCGGCAAGCAACCAACGAAGCGGCACAAGGGGAGAGCAGCGACAGAGCAAGCTGAGGACGACGCGATCACACCAGGGAATCACCGCGGAGCTACGACAGTAGCAGGATCGGTTCGGTGAGGGCAGCGGTGGAGCCTATCAGTAACGGCGGAAGCTTGGTCTTGGGTTGTGTTGTTTGCACAAGTGATTGGATTGATTAGGGTTTATGGGATTTGAGTTCTGTTGTCTTTTTTTAATTTATTAAGGATATTTTCGTCTTTTTATATGTTATAAGGGGTCAATAATAGTTAAAATAGCACAATGGGTCATATATAGACAATAGATTTTAGAGGGGGTCATTTCATGAAAATCGGGCTAAAAAAAATTGAGGACTTCAGTTTTCTGAAATCTAATATTGTTCCCTGAGGTTACTGTAGCACCGTTAGATTTAACGGAAAATGTATTAAACCGTTAGATTTAACAGAAAATGCATTAAATAATAATTTAATGTTAATATTAGATTTAACAAAAAATGTATTAAATAATAATTTAACGCTAATAAGCAGTAAAATAGACTATAATACACTTTTCTAAATGGTTTGTAAAGCGTTAAGTTACTATTTAATACATTTTCCGTTAAATCTAACTGTGCTACAGTAACCTCAGGGGGTAAATTTAGGTTTTAGAAAAATGAGGTCCTCAATTTTCTTTACACCTAACCTCAGGGGGCAAATTGTAATTATCCCAAAATAAAATATCATAAATAAATATAATTATAAAAAGAATTTATTTTTCTTAACAACAGACAAAGATTTTTAAAAAAAAAAAAATTTATCTCTATTCAAAAATATCCACGTGATTCTCAATCTCTAACAACAGTCCGCTGCTAACCCACCACAAATCAAACATTTTTTTAAATCTTGGAATGGTGTCGCCCACTGCAAACCACCCAATTTAATTGATTTTTATTTCTGATTTTATTTAAAAGCAAAAATCAAAAATAAATTTATCAACTTTCCCCACCAGCAACAAGACTGAAGAATTGCAACATCATTAGCAAAGCATCCAAAACCTCACTCCCAGCATCCAAAAAACAAGGACGCAATGACAAAATGGGAATGAATCGAGGCCATCAAAATCCACCATAGCAACAAAAACCCAAGACCTAGTATGTTGATTTTAATGGCTGATGAATTATCTCTTTCCTCCGATGTCTCCTTTTATCATCTAAACATCAACAGATTTTCTTGACAAACAAGCAGCACTGCCAACAAAACAATAGCTCATCTTCCTTGTGTTGCTGCTAACAGGTTGAACAATAAATCTGCAAAATGAAGAGATAGGAGAGATGGAAGAAGAGAGGGGGAAGATCTGAACGGAAAACCTAAGCCCAAAAAAAGATGAAATGCAAGAGAGAGAAGGTAGTTTTAATTTATTTCATTTTTATTTTACATATTAAAATGAATTTTTATATTATATATTTTTCTTCCAAATGACCAAGTTACCCCTATGTTAACTGTTCTCAAGCGGCCGTCGGAAAATCGGGGTCTCCATTACTTCACCACGGCTTGGGGGCTCCATTACTTCAAACAACGGGGGTGTCACTCATTCTTATTAATTTAATAGTAAATAAATGAACGTTTCCTTTAACGAGCTTTAAAAAAAATAAATGGAATTATTATTATAATTAAATTGAGAGTTAAATACAATTTGACCTCAATTTAAAGAAATTAAATTCTATCAATGGAGCCTCAGTGATGAGACCGAAAAAGGAAGGCCCGTGTCATGAGCCATGAAATAGCCTCAATTTGGTGCCTTGTTCTCGAGCCAGCACCAACAGTAACTTGTAATGTATATCAATTGAGTAATGTTACTCTTATAAAGTACTTATACAAACTCATCCATACAAATTAACGTGACATGATGTGATTTAATAAATAAATAAAGTGATTTGATAAATATATATTAATAATAAATGACACTAATTAACATGAGTGATGTGGCGATCATATATGGATGCCACATCAGTTTGTATGTGTGAGTTTGTATAAGTAGTTTACATGAGTAGTATAACTCATATCAATTTTATTATATTGTTTCAACCTTCAAGTGGGACCACTTATCCAAGGTAAAGTGTATTTATTATTCTTTACTTTTAAACTATATCTCAATTTTCATCCTCATATTTCTACGAAAAAATTGAAAAAATAGATAGAATTAAGGACCTTTAGTGAAATTTAGATACATCCTGAAAAACTTTCATGTCATAGACACTTTCTGTATAAAATAACTAAAATACCCTTAATAATAGAAAAAAAAAAGAAGAAAGTGTCTATTATGCTATCGGATTTAATAATAGAAAGTGACTAAATTTCATGTTGTCGACTGTCAGATTTTATGCTTTCGAGTATCGGATTTCATGCTGTCGAGTGTCGGATTTTATACTATTGAGTGTTAGATTCCATACCGTCGAGTGTCGGCTTTCATGCCTTCCAGTGTCGGATTTCATGTTGTCAAGTGTCGGATTCCGTCAAGTGTTGGATCTTTTATTGTCAAGTGTCAGATTTTATGCTGTCGAGTGTCGGCTTTCATATTGTCAAGTGTCAGATTTCATGCTATCGAGTGTTAAATTTCATGCTATCGGATTCTCAAACTATTATTTGTTTCTCTCTTGCCTTCTTTTTTCTTGTTTTAAAACTTGAGTTGATGAATATATTTGATGATGGATAAGAGGGGAGAAAATGCGAAAAAACATAGGAAGAAGAGAGAAGAAGATGAGAGAGATATTGGAATTACAAGAGAGAAATGATGAAGATGAGAGAAGAAGAAGAGAGAGAAAATGAGGGAAAATATAAGAAGAAGAGTAATGAGGTAATTTATGAGAAAAAAAGTTTACTGTATTAAAATTTTATAAGAGTGACTTATTTTTCAATAAGGTCCCTTAATTTGAACTATTTTTTCAAATTTTCCTATTTCTATTCGATATAGCAATGGACCACTTCCTGCTTTGTTTCCTCCTTTATATAATTATTAAAGAATATATAATTAATTTATTTAACTAATTTTATATAATTTGATATTATATAGTGATTATAATCTATTACTTATTTATATTATATTAATAAGTGATTATTCGATTAATTCATGGAATAATATCATGTAATTCCCCTAAGATTTTAGTTGAATTGATAAAAAAGAAGTTTTGTATTTATATAATTTTAATCTTTAAATTTATATATTTATATAGTTAAGATCTAATAGTTCACGTATTATCATCCATGTCATTTCGTTAACTTTTTAACAAAGAGAGAAGGGCATTTTGTTAGAACCCTGTTCACGGCAACGGATGCCGGCTGCTCTTCACTCTCACTCTTAACTCCTCCGATTCCCTCTCTCGCCCTCAGCGACCCCACCCAGAATCAACAACTAGAAAAACTTAAAATCCCATCCTAGCTGCAACAACCAAATCCAAGTAAACCCACGCGCCAAACACCTATAGACAGAGCACAGCTGCAAAACTCAGCCCAAACACCCAGCCAGCTACCTCAATCCCCACTAGCTACCAATTTGAACACCACCAAACACCAGAAGCCAGCCACCAAATCAACCACCAAATAGAACACCCAGCCACTAAGAAATAAATCAAATCGTACAAAAATCCTCAAGAAAGAATAATTCAAAAAAAACCAAGAAAATAAAATAACTAAGGATTTGATGTTGGATTGCTGATGGTGCTAGATGGCGCTGGATCGACGATGCTGCTAGGTGGCGGTGCTGGTTTGGAACCGAGAGCAGGAAGCAAGGCGGGAGGGTAAGAACATGGGAGTGGGTTAGCGCATGGCTGTGGGTGATGGGCTTTCGTTGTGGTAGGCGAGAGAGAGACGCGGAGGGAGACCGAGAGCGGGAGGGAGGGCGGCTGTGTGGGGCGACTGTGTTGGTTATGGCAGTGGCAAGAGAGTTTGAGAGATGAGAGAAGAAAGACAGGGATAGAGAGTGATAGAGAGACACAGAGGGAGGCCGAGAGAGGAAAAGCGCGCGGCGGGAAGGGATGGGAGGGTGGGGTGTGGTGGGGGTGGGGGTGGGGGTGGGACGACGACGAAGGTTGTGGCAGTGGAAGAGGAGAGGTTGAGAGATGAGAGAAGAGAGACCGGGAGAGAGGGAAGAAAAAAAAGAAATTATTTGAAATTATTTTATTTTATTTTATCATAAAGGTAAATCAATCATTTTATAACTTAACGTCGACAGAATTAATGGGTTGGACATAAATGATAGAAAGATATGCAAAGTGAAGGATTAGAATGATACAAATATAAAATTTTATTTTTAGATAATGTTATACGAATTGTCAAAGTAGTATATGATATTGCCTGAATAATTCATTTTCACTTCCCTCTCAATTATTATTTGTTGTTACTCTATCAATGATATTTAAAAATTTGTTACATTCGATTATATTTGTTAGTTGTGTATATAATATTACTCTTATATAAATAAAGATGTCTCATTTGAATAATTATACATCTAGTTCCGACTTATATAACCAACTTTATATAAATTTGATATAACGTGATCTCATTGAATGACTTTACTCGATCTTTTTACTCTAATGAGGTAAATAACGATGCATATAGGATGGGACCAAAGTCTTTGAAAGTTTACCTCATTTCCTATTGTAGTATAGAAAGATAAATTAAGAGAATTTATGGTTTGCACGGTTAGCCCAAGTGACAAGGGGTGATCAAGGGTTGAGTGGTATAAGCACTATGAGATCCTGGATTTAATTCCTCAAAAAAACTTATCACATGCGGTAAGTGGAAGGGTTGTGGTCGCCTTAGTTTCTCCTTACCAACTAAGGTCATCTTCAATTAAGAAGAAAAGTGGCATATATGTTTAGTATAATTGGGTGCTCTTGCGCGGTTTTCTAAATCAATTTTTTCCTATCAAAATTACAGAACCTACAAAAAAAAGGTTTTACCCCTATTATATGTAATTGAATTAAACTGATCAACCTGATATTAGAGATTGTTATTTATCTTACAATGCGTTTTTTTTAACTTAAACCCTATTATTTGTATTACATATTTTTTAATATATTTTATATTTAATATTAATCATATATACTTTTTAAAATTTAAAATAATTCAAAATTAACTATATATTCTTAAACCTAATTAAAAATAAAAAATACAAAATCACAAAAAGAATATCCCCTTCAATTTTTCATATTTTTGGGACGAAGGTAAACGTGAGCTGAGGGAGAGGTTGCTGGTTTGGGATGGGCTGTAGTAGAGCCCATATTTTGAGGAAAAATTAAAATTTATATATAAAATAATGTAAAAAAAACCTCAGGTGTTATTCTAGATTTTGTTAAAAAATAAAAGAAATTCTCTCTCTATTAATTGAGTCCAATTTAGATTACAAAATTACTTTATATATGATTATTTTATTGAATAATGTTAAAGTTAATTCACATTTGGAGACATGATATGTTTTCAAAATAATACCTTTATTTTCCGATTTCTTATGTGCAAAGTTTATATTTTTAGAAATAAATGCAGTGATAATAAAAATTTTATATACAAAAAGCTATTAATAATTAAAATTTTATTAAGCTGAATCTAAAAAATAAATTCGTGATCATGCTTTGAATACAGAGCGAACGAAGGAAGGACAGAAACGAAGTAACGAGTGCAGTGCTTATTCTAATATAAACTGGAAATGATGACTTTGGTTATCTGAAACGTTGCTGGAGGGTAAGAGGAGTGGGGTCGGGCTGTTAAGCATGAGGAGAAATTAAAATGCAAATGAATTGAAGTGGAGAAAAGAGAGTAGAAAGAGATGGGAACAGGATAGCAGTTAAAGAAAAATAAGCTTTGCTTTAACTGGCGCGTGTCGTATGAGTGGGCTGACCTTTTTTTTAGTATAAAGAGACACTCCCACGCCTTGAACCCGTACCCATGAGGCAACATCTATGATGGGTGCACCACCGAGCCCCATCTCATTTTGCTAGATGTGTTGACAGTTTTACTATTAATAGGAAAACTAAAAGTTAAGCAGAAAAAATAATTGCAAACTCGGGGAATTTCCTAAGGAATTTTAGGGCCCTAGCCTCGGACTTGGTCGGGGAACCTTTGATCCAGATCCAGAAAAAAAATCCTAGGGAATTTCCCATGATCGAAAAGTGAAATCGATGACTCGGGTTAGGGCCGGGGACCTCACACCCCAGCTCCGACCCGGCCCTGCCCCGGGTTTGCCATCCCTATCTTCGATAACATATTAACAAATATACGGCTTAAATGGGAATGCGTAAAAAATATCTAATCTCAAATGTTGATGCTAGTAATGTCTTAGTAAAAAAGTCTACAAGATTACTGCTCGAATGGATTTGCTTCACGTCAATTTTTCTAGTTCTTAAAGTTCATGCATGTAGAAGTGAGGAATATTTTGTACAATCTCCTTTGATATAACCTCCTTTAACTTGGATTACATGTGTTGCATTATCTTCACATATGACTGTTGGGGGATCTTGGTAGGAGATAACCTACATGAACTCTAGATGTGCATGAACTCTAAGTTGTTGGCCAAGTATAAGTTGAAACAAGGAACACTCATAATAAGCAGTGGGCCTCAGTCTGATCAATGATGCAGTATGTAAAATAGCATAGCCTTAAGCAAAAGTTGACAACTGCATTCTCAATAACAAAGTATATTTAATTACCTGCAATCACTTTATAAGAGATGTTGCCAAACTATTTTGGGTATGGACATGTGGGATAAGTGCTCAATATTAATTCCAACGGACATACTATAATCATCAAAGGCTTTTGATGAAATTCACCAGCATTATCCAGACGTATTAACTTAATAGGATAGTTTGGAAAATGTGTCCATAATTAATGATTTGAGTCAATAGTCTAGCAAATGCAACATTTCGAGTTGATAACAAACAAACATGAGACTATCATGAAGAATCATTAATTAGGACCATAAAGAAATGAAATGGTTAACTCGGTGGATGAATGAGTCCATATATATCCCATTGAATTCTTTGTAAAAACCATGGGGACTCAAGACAATTTTCAAAAGAGATAGTCTAACATTCAGCTTTCCTTGTGAGCAAGCAGTACAAATAGTTTTATTGGATAGAAGAATTTTTTATTCTTTAATGAATGTTCATTTGTATTATCAACAATCTTACGTATTATTGTTGATCCTGGGTAACCAAGACACTCATACTATAACATGAAAGTCTTAGGATCTTTGAATTTTTGGTTCATGATTGGTTAGGTTTCAATAGACTTTATGTATGTATAATATAATCCAAAAGAGAAAGCTTCAAATTTCCTTAATATCAACTTCTATCTTGAGACATTTTAAGTGATACAAAAAAAATATATTATTTTTACAAGATGTCTCAATATGATATCCATTATGCCTTATATCTTTAAAACTAGATAAATTTCTTCTAGATTTGCTTGAGTATAAGGCATCATTAACACATAACTTAATACTGCTTGCCAACATTACAGTGGCTCTTCTAGAGCCCTTACTCAATTTAATGGACCTTGATATAGTGTTAACTTTTACTTCCAGAAAAGTTAATTATAGAAAATATTTCTTATCCTTCAGGATCGTATGTGTTGCACTATCAACTAGATATAAATCTTTGTCTCCTCTGGAGATGAGTGCCATACTTTTCATGTCCATACTCTTTCAATCAAGAAAGAGTATATTACATACTATCATAAAATATACTATCAAATTAATTCACTTAGCCATTTCATCACTAATTATGAATCGATCAACAAAAGAATCTGAGACAACATATTTTGTAGGATCCATTGAATAATCAATAAAGGATTCTTATAATCCTTCTGAAAAAAAAAAATTCCCTTTATGTCATTAATTCCACTTCTAGTAATTTAATTTAGTTTTTATACTAACCACTTTAATATCAACAATCCTTTATAAAGCTAATAGCATTTATTATTATCATTGCGGTTGATAACAACATCCACTTTTGGGAATGTCATAATATCATTTTTAAGGAAGTGATTCACTTCTACGAATGGTTTGATGACATTCACTTCAAGGAATGTATGAAAACAATAGGGAATTCTTAAGTAAATTAGTTACTTAGATTTCAATGGCAATAATTTAATGAACCTTAATTTATCCCTTCAAAGATAAATTTTAATAATATCATTTGAATGCATATTAAAAATATAATAACATTCAAAGTAAAAGAAAATTAAATCTACAATAAGAATTGCAATGAATATAAAATCAATAAATAAATAAATTTAAACAATTAAATATCTTATAGAAATATATATACATATACAACTTTGGATTCTAATTGTCAAATTTAAATATTTTAGCCTCCCTTTGAAACTGAAGTTTACTATCATCATTTTGTTGCTAATATATCACATCAGTTATATATTGTTATGGCCATAATAATATTGGGCCTAATTGTCTCTAACACAGTAAGCCCATTACTGTGGTCCATTATCTGGGTCCATTATCTGGGCCCATTATCTGGGTTCCACAATGACCCAGCCCAGCTCAATTATTTATAATACGGTAAGCCCATTACCGTATCCCATTACATGGGCCCATTACAGTAAGCCATTACTGTATCCCATTATCTGGGCCCATTACTGTATCCCATTAGCTGGGCCTATTACAGTAAGCCCATTACTGTATCCTACTATCCGGGCCCATACGGTAAGCCCATTACCGTATCCCATTACATGGGCCCATTACAGTAAGCCCATTACTGTAGCCCATCTTTTGGGCCTATTATCTGGGTTCCACAATAGCCCATCCCGACTCCTATATATACCCTCCGGAACGTTGCTCAAGGTAAGTTTTTCACAAGTTGACAAATGCACATTTTTTCTGAACTTATTATCTCTCTACAATTCCTCTATTTTTGAGAGCTTCTCTCTCTAGGAATTTCTCTCAGAAAATTCCGGAGTGCCAGATACTGACTTGAGCGTCGGAGGGTCACCGCCGGAACCCCTGACCGTTTTTCTGTGCTCGCAGGACCGGACCCGTCGCACGACCCGAGCTCCGACCCGCTCCCCGGCCGTCCGGAAACCGTGCATCAACAGTTGGCGCCGTCTGTGGGAACGACAATCTAAGCCTCTTTAGTTGTTGCTCTCATCCTAACGTACTCAAAAACATCATGAGTCACGAATCTCAACACTCGAACTCCTTAGAGGTTGATGAAGAAATTGAGGTGGAAGCGCCTCCCCGACGCCGAAGGGTAGTCGATACAGGGAGGGCGTTAGTTATGTCCTCTGGGGTAGGGCCTAACCTCAGGCAACCCCGGCTTCCACTGAGAAGACCGAAGAGGGGTAAGGCGAATCGATTAACTGCCATGGAACATACCATGCGGAATTTCAGTGAACAGATGAACCGTATGGTGACTGTGTTTAGCCAAGCATTTGGACAAAATGCTCAACAGGCTGCGTACACCGCTAGGAATAACCCAATGAGTGCCAGGGTGGAACCGAATGACCAGACAGATGTGGGTAGACGTTCTGATTTAGTCGCCCAGACTACGGGATTGCCTCGCCATCAGGAAATTCAACCAAATCCTCCCCATCCTGTTGTTCAAGAGGGGTATGGTCGCCCACAGATTCCCCCTCCCTCACACATTGTATCTGAACAACAGCTAGCAGCAGTGGACCTTCGACACTCCCTGAACAAGAGGTACCATACGAGTGTTGAACATGTACCAAGGGGAAGTCATGTTGACCAGCCCGCTTATTCTTATCATGGCCCTTACGTTCCAGGAGGTAATTATCGGTTAAAAAGAAATCGCCCCAGTCCACCTCCCAGAGTTAAAAATCATCGCCCAGATGATTCCTCAATGCATGTCTCGGAGGAGGGGACATCCGACAATCATTATGCGGAGTTCAAACGAGAAATGGATGAAAAAATCCATAAACTGGAGAAGCTGATTAAACGTTCAGGAGGTGAAGAAGATGGTCGTCCACAATAGGAATCACCATTTGCTGAGGATATTCTAAGGGAGAGATATCCACATGGATTCCGGATGCCGCAACTTGAGCCTTATCAAGGGACGACAGACCCCAGAGAGCATTTAGACTCTTTTGTTTCGCATATGGAGATACAAGGGGTCTCAGGGGGAATCATGTGTAGAACCTTTTCCCTCACCCTTGGAGGATCAGCTATGCAATGGTATAGAAGGCTACCAGCTGCATCCATCTCCAGCTTTGATGAACTTGCCCGCAGTTTTCTCACACATTTCAACAATATGAAAATGCGGAGTCGACCAGCGCAGAGCCTTCTTTCAATCAAGCAGGGTCGCAATGAAACCCTTCGTGCGTTCTTGAATAGATATCAGCGGGAGGTTTCACGAGGTGACCTATTTCATGATGGTTACGCCATGCAAGGCTTGGTTCAAGGAATCAGGGGGGAGCTCCCTCTAGCATGGGAATTCTCCGTCAACCTCCCATGTACGTACCAAGAAGCATTAACAAGGGTTTCTAGCCATGCTGATGCAGAGGAAATCTTTCAGGCCAATTACCTGGGCAAACTCCGGTGGTACCCAATTCCTCGCGTACAGATAGAAGACCGTACGATAATCATAGAGGAACGCCTCATGATAAAAATCGTAAATCAGTTTCGGACCGACACTCTGCACGTAACACAATCCGAAATGATCACTTCCTGTTACAAGGGTCATCCAACCGACCCCGTCAAGAGCATCCTGATCAACCTCAGGAGGAGCACCGTACATTTACGTTGCTTACCATGCCACAGCAGGATATCCTTAAGGAAATCAAGGATAAAGGCCTCCTGAAAGAACCTGCTCCCTTACGGACAAATCCAAAAGGAAGGGATAAGAGAAAGTATTGTCACTTTCACCAGGCCCATGGTCATAATACTGCCGACTGCTTCGAATTGAGGAGACAGATCGAGAGTCTCATCAAGGATGGCCAGCTGCAGGACTATATTTATCGGCCCCCTGAGTCATCCAACAAAAATGACAAAGGGAAGGAGCCGTTGGAAGAAGTAGCCACAATCTTTGGGGGAGTAGTGGCCGGTTCGAGCTCCCAAGCCCGAAGGCATCTGGTCAGGCAAGCTAGAAACGACCTCACTCACCACGAGGTCAACCTGACAACCTCTTCCACCAATGTAGGAAGTCATGACGTTATCTCCTTCTCATCGCAAGATGCGCAGGGCATCCATCACCCACATTGTGATGCCGTGGTCCTCACAGTGATAGTGGCTAATAAAAGGCTACGAAGAGTGTTGATTGACAACGGGAGCTCGGCTGACATACTGACACTGGATGCATTGGATCGGTTGGGTCTTAACCGCAAAGATATGAGAGGCATCCAGACTTCCCTGATAGGATTCACTGGAGGAAAAGTCATTCCTGAAGGAATAATTCCATTACCAGTGACCTTGGGAGAAGGTTCCCTGCAAACAACCAGGATGGTAAACTTTGTCGTGGTAGACCATCCGGGAGTGTATAATGCCATCCTTGGTCGGCCGTCACTCTATGACTTCAAGGCCGTGATGGGTGTTTATCATCATGTCCGAAAATTTCCAACACCGACTGGTGTAGGAGAAGTTAGGGGTGAACAGCGAGCCTCCCGAGAGTGCTACAATATGGCCTTTCAAGAGAAGGCACATAAGTTGTTAACAATCCGAGGAGAACCTCCCGTGGTCATAAACTAGGCGGTCAAGTGCCACAAAATACTCGAGAACCCATTGACAAAGCATTATGGCTTAACTAAGAGGGTTGTCATCGAGTCAAAGCAGTCGCCCGACCAGGCACATACGGACTGGTCACCTCGGATGGAGGTTGCTCCCTCGTCCGTGGAATCTCGAGCACTCAAAGAAATACTACTTGTAAC
>SNVD02003108.1:0-17056 GCA_013180625.2 Boswellia sacra | reverse complement strand
ATTTACATGTGAACTGAATTTAGGACAGTTGGTTCATTGCAAATATTGGCACCTCAAACTTTTATCTGCCTTGCAGAAAAAATTCTTGTCTTGTTGAGAGATGGTAGAAAGCTCTTGGGATTACTCCGTTCCTTTTATCTACTCCATCGCCAATCTTTCTTACCTTGCATTTCTGATTGCTCAGATAGGACAAAACTCTTGGATGGCAGCCAATTTAGGAAATCATCATGTTAACACCTTACAGTTGATAGTGGTTTACTTGTTGCCAATTATTATAAACTTTACAGTATAAGATTATGAATTTCTTAAATTTTTTAAAATACCTATTATATATATAATAATTTTTTTAAATACTTGGAGTTTAAAAACTGTTATATTTTTTTTAATTTTGAAAGTATTATACTTAGCGGTAAAAAATCATCAAGTATATTTTTTCTTAATTTTTTAAACTATTATACTTGGCGGTCAAAAACCGTCAAGTATAGTCAGACGCATATTTGACAAATTGACCGACCGTCTAATATAGTTAATTTGACTATATTTGGCGGTGCCATTGGTGGCGCTTTCAAGACCGCCAAATATATACATATTTGGTGATTTTTGATTGTCAAATATGATCATTTTTCTTGTAGTGCATGATTTACTTTCACTGCAAACACAAAAAATATTATGATCATTAAATCAAAATGCATCAACAAATGGTAAGTACATGCTCCTTTTTAATACGTATATATTACGATTACAATAGAACATTTAAATCCTTCCAAAAATGTTGCCTACCAATTTTGTAAGTAAATTGGAGAGCTTACCAACCAAGTCAATATCAAAAAATTGTGAAAGGGGCTTTCATCCTACTAAAGCATTTGCAACCATGACACTATGTCAAAACCACTTTCGGCTTAAGCAAATACAAACAAGCCATGAGCATGTTTGGAGAATAGAGTTGCCACCTAATTTTCTATTGGGAAAATGGATTGTAGCAATCTGATTCATCACTTTAGGACCTAAACTACTCTCATACCTTTAGAGACGGGTTTGAAAAGTTAGGTACAAACCTTCGGCCTGTCCAGATAGAAATCCGGCCTCCACTAGGGTATACAAAATTAGAATTGCTTAAGTTGTTGTATAGTCCGCTTAATGATGTTTGTTTTATGCACACGTTCATTTCCTTCTTCAGTCACATGAGGTGATTTTCAATCAATAGCAATTTGTATATTCATACATAGAAAGAGATGAGGAGAATACAATTTGAAAGGTGAATGGGAGTAGGATTACATCTAATTATTCTTCAATAATAAAATAAATTCTACTTCTAAACACTTTGAAATATTCAATCATTTATTCATATAAATCATATATTCAATATAAACAATTAATTAGAGACTTGATAAATAGTAAATTCCTTACCACTATACATGAGTCTATTCAATGCTTATCAAGCCTTCGTGGCATCATTCATATCTTCATACATTTTAAGTGAGGGTCCCTCACCATCAATGTGAGTTCACCATTACTTCATAGCATCATACAATCATCAAATCTCTAATCATAGTATATTTATACATACATTCATGATAAATCAACAAAAAGTTCTAATGAAAGCCACAAACTAAAATCATGCAATTCTACCTAATTTGATAATTGTATCACAGCAATTCTAGCCTATTCATAGCATTCATAGTAAAATATGACAATTCTAGCCTAAAAATGGCATTTCTAGCCTAATTCAATCAATCTTAATAAGACATAGCTATTCTAACTCAATTCAAGCAATCAAAGGTGCACATGCAATTCTTGCCTAATTCTATGCTATTTCCTATAATAACTCAAAGCATTTATAAATTTGATTCCTAGTATGATTCTAATTATGTCCTCTTAAGCATGATTTTAAGGCATTCTAAAGAAAATAAATCATAGCATGATTCTAAATAAGGAAGGGAAAGCGGACCTACCTCGACACGTTTATCCATCTCGCAAAATAAACAAGGATTAGAAAAATTCATAATAATCCTAACATACTTCTAAGAATAAAATTAAAATCTAAACATGCTTATCTAAACATAAACAAACCTAAACATGCTTATTCGAAAGCAATAAAATTAAAGAAGAAAAGAGGAAATAGAAGAGAGAACTAATCTTAAGACGTACCCTTTTCAGGTTTAAAGCAATAAGAATCCCTCAAAAAATATTTAAACTAGAAAATACTACCTGAATTCTCAAGTGTGTCTCAGAGAAGGAGAGAAGAGATTTTTGGATGGGAGTGAAAGTGAGGAGAGGGGGTGTTTTGAGAATGAAAGTTGAAAAAGGAAACAAAAATTAAAAAATGGAAGGTTTTTAACAAAATTTTCCAAAAATTAAAGGAGGATAGTTGGCCAGCTGGGAGGACCACTGGCCGGTGGTAAGAGATTTGACCAACTATGGGAGGACTATTGGCTGATATAGGAAAATCGGCCGATGGTTCCCCCATCGTCGGCCAGTGGTGGCCACCAAACCCATTTGCCCCTTCATTTTTCAATGTCTTTCGACCTTTGTCCGTTCAAACATAAGTAATGCTTCGAGTTCAATTTCGATTTGCAATCTATAAAATTCTATGAAAACTAGACATCCATAGCTACATCATCAAATATCTAGTGGATTAATTTCTATGATTTTTCAAAGTCATGTGTTAGTTTTCAAAGCTTTTGATCTATTTCTTCTCGACTCACTTCTCTTTGCTTCGAAGGTCACTTCGGTCATTTCCATTGCTCATCATTTGTCTTTGTTTCACCTCAAGCCTCAAAAATTCAGTGTCTACAATAATGTCCTAGGATCATTTACAGTTTGGAATGATGAATAAAGCTAAGTTTTATGTAATTCTTAAAAAATTGATATCCACCCTCTCATTTTAAACATCACAAAATTATAGACATTAAATAACACCATCCTTGTCTCTCTCTCTCTCTCTCTCTCTCTCTCTCTCAACATAAAGGAAATAAATATAAAATTAGACTAACTAATCATCTCAACGACTAGCAAAAAACTATCAGAAGCCAAAAAAAAAAAAACTAAGTTCAACAAAATTATATATTTAATGCATATTGGACAAAGCCAATCAATTGAAAAGCATAAGTAGGAAATAAATATAGCACTTGACATAATTTCATAAGCCATTTGCATAAATCCCTTTAAATAGTCTCCATGTCTTTCAAATAGTTTATATAACCAAAAGTTAAGAATTAGAGATTATCAACACTAAAAAGATGTAAGATCCCTTTGCAAATCCTTGAGCTCCTTCCAAGCATGTTGTTGATTGCAGATAAATGGTGACTATCCATTCCCTTCCCTGTCGTACCAAAAACTTAATTTTGCCATGAATGGGAGAAATCAAAGAACAATCAAAATAGAAAATAACAAAGAAATCAAACATGCACCTACCTGATTTAGACAAAGAGATCAACACAGAGCATGTATCTTTCCCTATTACGATGTTGCTAAATCACTCATTTAAAACAAACAAGAACCCAAAATTCTCTGCATTTAGTAACAACATAAACTAATTACAAAAATTAGAAGAAAAAGGAAAATTCCATGGAAATGTAGAAACTATTAGTGGATCGTAAACGTATCAAAGTCAACTCAATAAATAAATAATAAAAATAAAAATTTCCCCAATTATAAATTAGAAATTAGGGTTTAAATGAAATCAAATTACCTGATGAGATTCTTGGAAGTTATATGTGGAACCTTGATTGCAACACCAATCAAACAGCTTCCTATAATATAGATCCCATTACCTATAATTCAAATGCAAACCCTTTCAGATGCAAAAACTAACATAGGAATAAAGAAAAGGGTGTATAACATGATGAAATAGAGAAATTGGAGGTTATCAGGTGGTGCCGAGGAGGGAAACGCATAGAGCTTGCAATTCCTATGGTTAAGTGCAGTGTGAAATCTTGATGAGAGCACTAGACCATGAGCTTGGATCTCCCACCGTCATGGACCTTAACATATTTGTTTTGTTATCTCACTTCTGTTATGTCTAGCCATGAATCTAGTCAAATAGCATGAGAGAGTTACATAAATAGAGATAACGCTTATGAAAGTACTTTTCCGACTTCAAAATTTATTCATCAAAGTTTTTGTACTTTAAAATTTATTCATTTGCATTTTATGTATCTTTCTAATGCATTGGAAAACTAAATAGGAAAAGTTCTTGACACATATAATATTTTGTCAAATATTTTTTGCATATCATTTTTCAAATGACACAAATATTTGACTTTTAGGAAAACATATCTATTGTATCAAAATTTTTTGATATTCAAAAAAAATGTCAAAAAGATTTGTCGAGTACGAGCCTTTTTTCTAGTAGTGTTCCATTACATAACAATAACACTAATTTCATTACATAACAATAACACTAATTCCATTACATTACAATAACACTAATACCATTACATTACAATAACACTAATTCTAGGACAATAAAATAACACTAACATTATGATAACACTAATTCCATTGCATAACAATAAAACTAATTTTGTTACTTAACAATAACACTAGTTCTGTTACATTGCAAGAACACTAATTCCATTACATTATAATAACACTAATTCTAGGACATTGCAATAACACTAATACCATTACATTACAGTAACACTAATTCCATTACATAACCATAACACTAATTCCATTACATAACGATAACACTAGTTCCATTACATTGCAATAACACTAATTTTATTACATAACAACAACACTAATTCCATTACATAACAATAACACTAAAAGTAACATTAATTGTAGCACAACTAACATACTTTTATACAGTCAAACACATCGATCTAAAAAAATGCAAAGAGGACATCAATCATATGGCGTTTGAAAGACCCGCTTTTGACGGTGCTGGTGGGTGAAGTAGAATAGGATTTTGACATGTTTGCCTCTTCATCTGCACCATCCACAAATACATTATTTAATTGTCTCAGCCTCAGAAGGAATACGTCACACATGTCATCGTCCTACCTATTGTTGAGTGACTGGTAGGACTACCACCTATAACCTGACATATTCCAAAACCACCTAATCCCTACTCAGCCCAACTAGAACCACCAGTGAGGCATATGCAAGCAACAAGTGTTCATTTGTATGCATTGGACTATAATAAGGTGCAAACGACCTGACTTGGCATAAGGGTAGGCAGCAATAGCATGTACACATGGCAACTCGTCCAGGTCAAACACCTTGTAAGAACATGAACATGCATTGAGGTCTACAACTTCAAATCTACCATCGAAATACACTTGAACAAAGGTATATATAGTGATTGGAGATACTCGAAGAATGTCTTACTCATCTTTCTGATTCTTTAGTAGGTCCTCAATCCACTTAGTCAACACTGTCGTTGACTGTCTACCTATTATCTGTCTCTAGTGGAACCACTCTTACAAGATATATTTGAAAGTATAAAATCAAGGCATTACTTGAAATTTGGACACACACGCATATTCAATAACAGAGTGGAAGATAACAAACGTGACGAAAGATTAGCATATCAGAGTGATGCATAAGTTCTTGGCTATTTTCATCTTGTTGTTCATAGACTCAGCAATATTAGTCGTTATGATACTAAACCTATGTTTAGGAGAGTGACACCATGCCCATTTACGAAAGTTCGCTGAAGACTTAAGAGAACACAAATGAGTCATGGGCACATCTGGAGAAATGGAGTCGCCACCCAATTATTCAATTGGGAATGAATGGGGGAAATCTGATCACTCACTTCAGGACCTAACCTACCCTCATTTGTTCATAGATGGGTTCAAAAAGTTAGGTACGAGCCATTCTCCTCACCCAGATCAAACTCTGGCCTCCACTAGGATAGACCAAATAAGAATAATTCATGTTGCTATACAATCTACCTAAGTTGTTCATTTTACACGCATTTCCCTTTTTATCTTCATTAAACATGTGACGTGATTATCAATCAATGACAATTGTATATTCGTACATAGAAAAAGGTGGGAGAATAGATTACATTTCCTTCAAACATGGGAAAAGGGGAAGATGATTACATTGATTGTTCTTCAACAGCAAAGTAATTCTACTTTAAATACTTCAAGAATATTCCATAAATTTATAAAAGAAATCATATATTTGAAAATCAAATAGAAACAATGACTTTGAGACTCAACAGATAATGTTCCTCACCACCATATGTGAGTATATTCAATGTCTATCAAGCCTCTTTCATGGCATTATTCAAACATGCATTCAATTATTCTAAGTGATGGTTCCTCACCACCAATGTGAGTCCACCACCACTTCATGGCATCATACAATTGAACATAGTATATTCATACATGTATTCATATCAATCAACTAGAATTCTAACTAAAGCCATAATCTAGAACCATGGCACTTCGACCTAAATTTGATAATTCTGTTATAGTAATTCTACCTGTTACTATTCTAGCATAATTCATATCAATTTATAAGGAATCATGGCATTTCTAGCTAAAACATGGTTATCATGGCATATTCTAGTTTACTTCAAGCAATCATGGTAAAACATGGCTATTCTAGCCTAATCGAGCATTCAAAGAGCAATTAAGGTAATTCACACCTATTCTATGCTATTTCCTAACATACCTGAAAGCAATCATAAGTTTTCCTATCCTGATTCTATTCATGTGCTCTTAAGTATGATTCTAAGCATTCATGAAGAAAATAAATTCCTAATCATGATTCTAATAAAGAAAGGAAAGCGAAATTACCTCGACACGTATTTCTACCTCGCAAAACAAACAAAAGGGTTAGACATTTAATAAAACCCCTAAACATGCTTCTAAGCATTAAAATAAAACCTAAATATGCTTATTCTAAGCATAAACAAGCCTAAACATGCTTATTCTAAAGCAAAAAGTAAAGAACTAAGGAGGGAGAAGAGAGAACTGCTCTCAGGGCGTACCTTTCCGGGTTGAGAGCAATATAAGATGCCCAAAAAATATTAGACTGGAAAATACTTCTTGAATTCTCAAGCATATCTTAGAGAGGGAGAGGAGAGGATTTTTGGATAGCTTGGAAGTGAGGAGGAGGGTTGTTTATATAGGAGAGGGATTGAGTTGAAAAAGGAAGAAGAAAAACAAAAAAGGAAGGTCTCATAACAAATTTTCCAATAATACAAGACCAACAGCCGTCCAACTATTGGCAGACCATCGATCAATACTCTAACAATCGATTAGCCATCGGCTAAAAATCAGCTGATACTCTAAAAGTCAATCGACTGTTAGTCAACAGCCGACCGATTGTTGCACACCGAACCTTCTTATTTTGCAACTTTTTAATGCAATCCCTTCTGACCTTCATCTGTTCGATCATGCATAACTTTTCAATTTCAACTCCGATTTGCAATCCATAAATTTTTATGAAAACTAAACATTCGTATCTTCGTAATGGTATATGACTCATCATCACATTCCTCCTGGATTGATTTTTGTGATTTTTTGAATTCATGTGTCAATTTTTAAGACTCTTAGTTGGTTTCTTCTAACTCTTCTCCCTTTGGCTTCCAAGGGCATTTCAGTCATTTTCATTTACTCAACATTCATCTTCATTTCATCATTGAGCTCAACAATCAAGTGTCTATAGGTAGGCTCGTGCATTGATGCCTCAAAATTGTTAAAAAAATGATTGACATCCACTTCCTAATAAGCTTTGGCTACATTTATAAAAGTAGGGGCAAGGAACTTCTTCTTAAACTTTGTCTTCATGTTGAACTCAATTCCAAAGATGGCATTTGGAAAGATGTTGGACATTGAATTCTCGATGCTTTGATGGCAATCCGATATGATAATGAGGTTTAAGATGTGACCAATAATACCATAAAGCCTAGACATTAACCAAATCCATAACTCATCATTTTTAGAATGCCTAAATCTGATGGCCAAGGAAAATATTTGGTTGTTGTTGTCCAAACATTGAGCCATGAGCATTTTGCCTCGATATTTCCTCGTCAAAAAAGTGCCTTTAATAACCACAACAAGTCTGATAGAATTCAAGAAACAAGAAATCGATGCCCTCAATGCCATGAAATAGAATTTCAAGTGATTATTATGATCAACTTCAAGTGCAGTAATTGTAGATTTGTTGCCTTCACCATGTACGACTAAGAAGGTAAAAGAGCAAATGACTCTTCTACAATTCCATGAAGTTGGTTTAAAGCAGTCTCTTTTGCACATCAAGCCTTATGGTAACTAGTTGAAATATGCAAGTCATGTTGAACATCCTCAATTTTTTCCCTAGGTCGATATATTCTTGTGGTATTAACGAACTTTACCTTAATGTGTTTTCAAATTATTTTAGAATTTCGTTGCCTATGGTCGGGATGTGGTCCTGCACTATCATAAGTGTGTTTTTTGTTAAACACCTTAACTTGGAAGAAATCAGTGTCATTAATCTTTGTTGCTCTCAAACGTCATTTACAAGCTTCCTCTCAACAACCAACTTCAAAACAGGTTTTTGTTGAACTAATCACCTTGAACTCGAAGTTGCGTTGTAATCCCAAGTTCCCCAGCTTATGTCGAGATTCCATTTTGTAAAAATATAAGTCTAACCAATACTTCACTACTGTCAATTTTGCGTATGTCATGCGAAAGTGGCATTGTCAATAGTGGTTTGGAGGCATGAACCAAAACACAACCTACACTCTTTCTAGGATCAAATCATTCATAACATTGTTATTTTGAATATGTATGCTTCCTTCACATGTGCAGATGTACTAACAGTCCACAAACCCAGGTGTTCGAATAGGATTAGGCAAATGCAATCTTGCTTCATCATTGTCATCGTCATCACTAGCATCATGCCAAGACCATATGTTCAATCACTTGCCCCATCACCATCAACATTATCTTCTGTATTTCCAACATCTCCATACTCGTAACTATCTTTTACTCTTGACACCTTATTAAATTCTTCTTCTTTGATGTTGTCAAGGTGGCGAACATTATCATGTGTAACTTCAATACCACGATAACCAAGAATACCAAGAACACTATGTGCACTAGATTTTTGCTTATAGTTTTTAAAACCCAATGATGATAGCCAGAGACATAAATCAGATGCAAAACTTGACCCAAAGAGACCGCAGAATTCCAAAGAGACACTATAAATGGTGGAAAAGAGAAAAAAAATAGCCAAGGAAGCATAGGTGAAAAAAATAAAAAATAATAATATAAAAAGAGGTCTTACCGAGATTTGAATCCAAGACCTCTAGATTCAAAGTTTAAAGTACTAACTACTAGGCCATTGGACCTCGTTGAAGGATATGCTCTATATAAAGAGAAGCATCTCTAACCCCTCGGGATCGAAATCTATTGATTTTCACACCATTTAAGTGTTATTTAAGAGTCTAGAGAGTAGAAAATTGAGAGACTTTGGGTTGCTTTTTAGGGTTCCTTGGAGGAGTTCTCAGTGTCTCAAGTGCCCTTTGGATTATCCTAGGGTGCCTTGTCAAAGTCAAGATTCTGCTTCTAGTAGTGCCAGAATACAATTAAGTCCTAAGGGCATTTCTATGTTTACTTGTTTGCTTAGAATCATGTTTAAGATTGTTTATGTTTTTGATATGCTACAGTGCATCTTTTAGGCTTATGTATGTTAGAATCTTGCTTAGGCTTATTTATATTATGATGTTATGTATGTTAGAATCATCTACGATTATGAATGATAACATTTCATGCTAAGAATGTTACTATGTCTTTATTATATAATGATCAATTCTTCTTCTTCTTCTTCAATTCTTTCTTTTTTATTCATGGATGTGTGATGGTGGACTCACAATTGATGGTGAGGGACCATCACCTAGAAATGAACGTTGCTTTATGTTATACCATGATCATTTCTTCTTCATCCACCGTTTCTTTGATATGAACAAGGATTTGAATTATGCCACGCTTTTCCCTTATCTTTTCTTAAAAACACGTTAGTATGTGATGCCATGTTTGATTTATTATTAGAAGCATGCTTTAGAAACTTATTTATCATTTGATTATACATGTCTTATTATTTCCTTTGACTGATTAGAATCATGATTAGGTGAATGTGTATCTTTTTCTTTTCCTCTTCTTCTTTTATTGATTAATGAGAGTTGATAAGTAATTGTGGACTCATAGTTGTTGTTGAGGAGTCACTACTTTGGTAGTATCTCACTTATCGTTATTTGTGTCATTGTCATGCCTATTCTATTTTTTCTTAGATATATTTGTATTAGAATCGCAAGAATATGCTATGATATTTAGATAGCATGTTTAGGAATTTGTTAATCTTTTGAATTTTGTCATGATTTGCTCTTATTCTCATTGTTTATGAGTTAGGATCTAATGAGTAATATATAGACTCACATCTGGTAGTGAGGGATTTATTGCTTAATTAAGTCTCATATATTTTGTTCGTGTCCTGATTTATGATTGTTTTTAATGCTTGAATTATGTTCAATTTTATGTTTCGCTCATGTTATTTCATTGTTGTGGTTGATTAGAGGATGTAAGTGGATGATTTCAATACCTATTACCTTTCCCTTTTATTTTATGCATTTTAAGAACTGATGTAGTCCCTTTCCCCATGTCCCCATATTTTTCAAAAATGTAACTCCATTCTCTTCCCTCCGTTCTTTGGCTGCATAACATGTTCTCACCTTACCTGCTAAGCAAGATAAAATCAATTATGTGTTGAAATGAATTAGGATCATTGGACTAAACATTAATGTAATAAAAACTTTGGACTTAGCAAACCTGAGTGGAGGCCAAATTCACATCCGGGTGAGGTTAATCTCGTACCTAACTTCCCAAACCCATCTCTGAAAAGGTGAATGTAGTTTAGGTCCAGAAGCTAGGGATCAGACTACCTTCACTCACTATTTTCCTATGGTTAGAATATCGGTTGTATGGACGGGTTTTCCATCCTGCCAGAGTTGTGGCAACCTCAACACTGCTTTTCTAAGTTCTATGAAGAAGCTTAGAGAGGTCATCAAACGAAGCCGTGGAGGTAGAGTTTGGAGAAATGAAATGGAGTCGCCAACCGGGTAATTAACTACAGGAAAAATGTGATTAATGATAGCCGATCTCTTGCTTTTGGACCTAACTACTCATCACCCCTTCGAAGCTAGACTCGAGAAGTTAGGTACAGACTTTCAGTCCGCCCAGACAAAGTCTGGCCTCTACTAGGGTTTATTGGGTTGAGATTTTCTAGATCATCAATTCTATCCATCTTGATCCTAGATTCTTTTTACACACAATCAATTTTTATCTTTTTTATTACATTTGGGTGAGACAATTTACATATATATATATATCCATAAAAAGAGCGAAGAGAATAGAGTTATAATTGCTTTTCAAACATGGGGGATTTTAGGGATAGGATTGCAACCATTTGTCCAAATGTTGCAAAAAAATAAAAAGTAAACTGTAAAATGACAGTTATAAAAGGATCAGACTATCACTTCATAATCCATGCAGATAATAAGAGCAAGATAATTACTGAAAGGATTAATCTACCACAGTCACGCATCATAAGAAATTAAAAAAAAAAATGGGTGTATTATGGAGAAGGCAAATTCTCTAATGTTGCAACGAACAAGAGTGCACCTACTCTTAGAAGAGACGTGTGCCTCTGTTAGACCATGAATAGGCGCACGCCTGTTCATGTCCAAAATCAAATTTTCACATGGCAAACAAGGTTCGATTTGGATTGAACTAAGCAAAATTCTTAAAAAAACTGATTCTAACAAAGAATTTAAACTAAATATATCTTATAGTGCCATAATTAATTATTCATCATTCTAATTCTTAGACATTCATGCATAGCCAAGATTCTTAACACTAATATGCATAATCATGATTATTAAACATACATTTCTAAATTAGACATGCATTACTTAACTAGAGCTTAACTAATCCTAATCTAATCATATTTAACGTATCTAACAAGCAAACTAATTAATTAGCTAATTAACCAAGCAATTAACTAACTAAGCAACTAATTAATCAACCTAACTAAACATGGCAACAAAAGCAATTAAAGAAACTAAACTAAAATATTACACCTAAAACATGCTTCTAGACAACCTAAACATGCTACTAATAAAATCTTAAAGAAAACTACGAAAAGAATTGAGGAACTAAACCCTTAATTATGCACTCTTTTCAAGGGTAATTACCTCACTCTGAAGCTTGAAGTTGAAGAAAACCAAATTACCAAGGCTTTTTAGAGAAAACCTTAACCGAGACAAAGTGTTTAGGAATGAATTTTGAGTGCACTCCACCAACTCTTTGTATGTCTTCTGTGCCTTCTACCACAAATCATAAATGCATATATAGGTGAACTGTAGCAATGAAATAGTTATGTTTTTCCAATGTGGGATCTTAAAAGTAAGCGTGCGCCTACTCACCATAAAGGCATGTGCCTGCTCACCATAAAGGCGTACGCCTTGTGGTGCAGGTGTCGCACCTACTCTAGGTGGCTTTTATGTGTCTTTTAGGTTTTTCAAGTGGTTTTTGGAAGGTATGAAAGCTTCCAAGGCAAGTACCTCTAGGCTATATAGGCGTGCACCTATTCAAACTATTCTAGCGCCTACTTGGCCTCTTCCTAACTTTTGCACTATTTTTTTTGATTTTGGCCATTTTCTAGTTTTTGATATAGTTTTCAAGATATTCATAAGCTTCGAGCAAGAGACAACTACTTTTGACAATGGTACCATGTCTCATCATCGGGCTTCAAATCATAGGCAAAAATTTGATGCCGACAAGTGGCGACTCCATTTCATTCTCTAGCCATGCCTTTATGGCTTGATCTGTGTTCCCTTAGGTCGATTAAGACCTTGACACAATGTCCTAGTCGTAACCGCTTTAGCGGGATGAAATCCTTGTTCATAAACACCATCTCCTTCAAAAGAAGCATCACCTCTAACATTACTTCTAACATTACCAGCACCTTCTACATTACCTCCAACATTACCATCACGTCCAAAAGAACCATCATCATCACCCCCAACATTCAAGGTGTTCGCATTATCATAAATAGGCTATTGTGGTTGTTTATTTTGAAGTTTCAATGTGCTTCCTTACATCAACATTTGCCAATCTCAATGTTCGCTTTACACATTACTCACCCTCAACATATAACGTTGTGTATTCGAACAGATGTTTAAAGCTATCTTCAATTAAAAAACCATAGTCACGCTCAGCTCGAATTGGGATAAGCCCTAAGACACTGATATATTTTAAACATGACACCCAATATTAACCTTATGTGACAACTATCTGACCCAATCATTTCACATATCAATTGCAAAAACTCTTGGTAAGATGTTTTCTTTGGTAACGACAATGGAAAACTGTCTGCACCCATGTGAACATGCTCCCCATTAGCTAGCACCTTCCAATGGCCACCATAGAACGATGCAAATCCGATGTTCTCTATATGTGCAGTCAAACATGTCTAGAAATTAGTGAAAATACATTACAAACAAAAAAAAGCTTCAAATTAGGTCAAAATAGGCTATTCTAATAAAAAGTTTGAAAGTTCAATAGGTCAATTATCGAACTACCATAATGGTTTGACGATAGTTCAACAAGTTGACACAAAAGTTTGATGACACATTGACAAATGCTTTTCAGTTTGACGAGAATTCGACAATGCTATAGGAGTTTGACGATGGTTTGGCAATTCGATAGTCGAGCTATCTAATTGTCGACCCTCTATCGAATTATCAAATTCCTAGTTTTCTAGACCTAGATTCGACTACCAGAGCAAAAAAACACGATTTTCAACCAAAAACTTGCTAAAACTACCTGTATAACTCTATTCCAAACATTATTCGTCTATATCTACAAATATTAAATGAATTTTAACATTCAAATCATGCTAAAAGTAAATGGATGGTTTAGAGAGAGGAAAATGACCTTTATATGTCTTTCCAAAGCTTTCAAACCCGATTATTTGCTTTGTTTATGTTAAAATTGTAGAATTCAGTGTTTAGATTGTTGTCTTTTTTTTTTTTTTTTTGGTTGATTATGAGTGAGATTAGTCATTAGGAAGAGTTAAACTTAATAGCTTAGTTAATAGTTATTATATTGTCAAGTAATTAACCAATACTTTACATAAAATTATCTTATTTAAGATTAGAATGATTAGATTAACTTATAGAGTTAAACCCAATTATGAAATATGGAAGATAGTTTATTCTAAATGTATTAATTAATAATTAACTAATGCATTGCTTTTTATTTTAAATGTTTTAATCAATTTGCAAGTCAATCAAATATGGAAAATAGCTTATTTAAAATGCAAAGTTTAGATTAATTTTATTAGTAATTGTAGTGGGTTGAACCTAGTGATTTTTTTTTAATATGCTTTGTTATTTATTTCAAGTGTATTAATTAATGATTAAATCAAATATGGAAGGTAGTTTATTTAAAATGGAAAGATTAGATTAATTTTATTATTAATTGCAAAACTTGATATCTAAGATTATATTCTACATAAAAGTAACTTATTTAAAATTAGATTAACTTCCAAAATTAACTATTTAAGTCTAATTAAAGGTTGAAACTATTTCTTTCCAATCTAATTTTATATTAATCAGATTTATAATCAACCAAACATGTTTATGGGAGTTTGTTTGCACTTGATTTCTAATTATCAATCCAAATAGGTATAGAAGTTTTCAATTTAGATTTGAATTACTAAATTTCTAATCAATTAGGGTTAGATAATTGGTCATTTGGAAACAAATTTTAATCAATCAAACAAAATTTAAGGTTTGAAAGCTTTATTTAGGATTATATTGACTTTAATTACTGTAGTTATATATAATTTTCATAATTAATTATCAATAGTTATAATTTAATTAGAATTAGAGTATAAACTAGTAGTGGAAGTGGCGGCATTAGAAATTTTCCCCAAAATTTAATCCTCAAACCCCAAAATTTTGGGTCCAAAATTGAACTTAGGGTATGTTTGTTTACATCACTTAAGACTTTTTAAATCTAAACATTTTTTAGGACTTAAATTATACCACTTCAAATTATGTTTGTTTTTCATTTTACATACATTTTAAAAAAGGTGATAAAGCCATATCTTATTTTAATTTTGACTAATTTACCCTTTAATGAAAATTTAATTTATTTATATATTGTTTACAAACCGAGATAACCAATATTTATCTGCTTTCATTGTTTATTACATAGTTAATTAATTTAAACTATTTATGATTAAAATAAAAATATGTTATAGTAAATTTATTTTATTTAATTATTTTCAAAGGTTGGATTTAATTTTATGGACTATAAATAATTAAAAAAAGTTGTAATTGGAAGAATAAAAAAATTATTTAAAAAATCTAAAAAAAGTTAGAGATGGTGTCAAAACTACATTGTTTTACTTGTATGGGTTATGGTGGTAGAAGGAACTCCCATAGCAACCACTGCATCTTCTCTGTCTGGAGAATACAGAGAGCTTCTTCTCTATATTGGTGACATATTATGGTACAGCCTCGAGACATATTATGGTGGTAGGTTTTGGCGTCTTCCCTCCCTATAGGGGGTAGCGTTTTCTGAGACAGAGGAGGAAGAAGAGAAGTCGCAGGAAAAATATTAGTGTAGCGTCGACGGTAGTGGCAACAATAGCAGCTGTTGAGAGTTTTTGGATTCCTCGTGGAGGGAAAGTGATGGTGGGTTTGAAGAAGTGGTGGCCAGGTTTCCATGCATAACAAATGAGATTTGTTTGGTTATGTATAACAATGGGTATTAACGATATTTTATACTTTTCAGATGTTCCAGGAGAAAATTAGTGGTATCTTTTGACTTTTTTAATTCAGACAATAATCTCTGAAAATAAGTCATTAAATATCATAACAAACAAAATTATCACTTGTTTCTATTCAGATTCAGATTTCAATGATAAAACAAACAGCCACTTAGCCTCCAAATTAATTAAATCTCTCAGCTAGTTGCTCTTTGTTTTTGAAACCCTAACCAGATCTCTCAATCTATGTCTCTTGCTTTCCTTGTTACTTTCTTATTCCCTTCTCGACAAACCCTCTCATCACACCCAACTCTCAAATATTTCTAAATGCACTATGAAATAAACTCTCTCTAAAACAAAAACGGTCTCTAACTCTCTGAAGCTCTTCACTCACTTATATCCAAATTTGATGCTTTCAACATGTCATTGTCTTTCTTTACATAGGCAGCCAAATTGATCAATAGATGAGGATATGTTGATAACGGTTTTGAGTTTCAAAATAACAGAGATCATCATCATTATGGAGATTGAAACTCGATCACAAAGATTTTAAATTCAAGCACAATTTATCATTATCAAGAATTGAGTTCAACATGATTGATTACTTCAAAATTGAGTTCACCAGAATTAAACTTGTAACATATCCTAGCTTCCCCAAATTACATAAAAGTCAAAAAACAATGGTTAGTGGTCAAATAACTAAAGTCAGGAACAAGACAGTAAAAAAATAAATGAACTAAATATAGAGATAAATAAACATGATAATTTAACTTTTGTTAATTTCTCCTTTTCTTGATAGTAGTGCTCAAACGTGATGGTGGTAATTAATGGCCTTCGTTTGGCTGCAATTTAAATGAGCAAGCGGTGGCAGTCGGATTACAGTGACAATGGTAGTGTTGGTGGTGCTGCAATGGAAAAACAACACTTTGTCACGAGCTTAGAGGTTTGTGCAGCACGCTCGTATAGCACTTAGACAACTTGAACCCGAAAATTGTTAAGTAAGCCTGATTGTTTACCTTCTCGCTCAAGGAGAAGATAGGACCGTTGAGCTAAAGAGCTTTGTAGGCAAGAAGAGAAGTGATGGAAGACTAGAGACAAGTGTTGCTAAATGAGAAAGCTTTGTATTATACAGGAATGCTTGCTTACAACTTTACTTGAATGCTTGGATGATTTACAAATGAGCCTTGGAGGGTTATTTATAGTGAACCACCTCTCAAATGGATAGCCAAGATCTAATGTATCTAAGGGTCCTAATTCACTATCTAGAATC